>JBCFYV010000935.1:18828000-19039139 GCA_039000515.1 Timema cristinae
ATGACGGGCAGATCAAGGTTCGAATCTCTGTTGAATGTACTGAGGGTGGTTTTTCTAAAATGGTTTTCCACTCACCATCCACGCCTATGTGGTTACACTCCTTATAATAATTATAACCTTGCTAATCTCTAAAACCATTAGCGTAGTTAATACTTAGCGTATAACCCAAAGGGGTAGTAAGACGCGGTGCTAAAACAAAAAAAAAACGGTGAATTCAAAGAAGCAAGCAAGATTTGTAGGAGTACTAAGCAACCGGCAGAGTTGGCTGTGCGTGAGTTTGTTTACGTGGCAAGAAGCTGGGGCTTAAACCAAATCGGAAGCAGAGTAGGTGTGTGTTTAATTAATACTACACTAAAATAAACAAGATACGTCTCTTTCAATATCAATCCGATATAGGGGTGAAAGCTCTCATAAGAGTACCATCCAGTGAAACAGTAAGAAGAATAGAAAGTAAAATATCGATTTATGTAAAAGTATCGCTACTTTTTCCACATTTTCACTACTTGCAGGCAGCTTTGTTTGGTTTTAGTATCGTGTCTTACTACCCGTTCGGTTTATAAGCCTATGTACTAATTACAGTAATTGTTTAGGGCTTATGAAGGTTTAGTTTAGAGGAATTACTCCCGCATTATTGTGGAGGAGAGTGGAAAATCATTTAGGGAAAAAAAACCTCAGTTCACCTGACCGGAATAGAAACCCCAATTTCCCCGTCTTCGGCAGTCTAGTGTAACACGAAAGTAGCACGTTAGACCACGCGAAAAACGGAGCAGGTATATTTTTTGTTGCCAAAATTTATAAAAAATGATTCTTTATTTTTGGTGTTATTTTATAGGAAATGATAATACGTATCAAAAGTGACAGCCGCAGATAACATGATTCGACGTATGAATACGTGAGAATAAATCTAGTAACTTTTATATTAAATTTAAGGTTCTTCATATAAAAATTGAACTATACCAAACGTAGCAACGTTTCATTAAAAATAGAGTGTACGAAAAGAGAAGAGGGAACACAAAAAATATTTAACATAGAAACCCGAGGGGAAATATGGCGAGTGTGGAGAATGTATGGAGGAAAGTGCATAAAAAAATAGATTGTAGTTCGAAGAAGGAGCTAGGAAAAGTTAATAAGAGAGAGCAGGCATGACTATGCAGCAAGGCTGCAAGAGAAGGATAGATTAGAGTATACTCTGTTTCGATCAAACATGTTATTTGTAAGAGTATGCTCATATGAGACTTAAATAAACTAATTTGGGATTACGTTGCAATAAATGGGTTGTGATGCCATGTAAGGGGAATAAGGTCATCCCACTATAAAAATTTTACTGAATAATTTTAACACGTTTATAATTATAAGCTTAACTTGTAGTTTGATGATTTCAAATTATTACAGTTCATGAGCTATACTAGACATTCATATGAGATGTACACAAATATTAATACCAATATATTAATATTCAAATGACATATTTATAATATATTACTACTATTATTAATACTAATGTTTTCGATATTATAAATATTTTATTGCGTATATTTCATATGAATGTTTGATCTTATTAAATTTCAACCCAATACATTAATTACTTTACCTAACTTGTGGTACGCAAGCATAAAATGGCAAGTTTGACCCTTTATAACTCGCGAAACATTTTATATCTTCTAATTATAAATTTGTTAACACATTTTGTAGTACATTTTTATTGTTGAATAACCTTATAATGGGAAGAGAGGACACGAGGGTTAAGGGAAGTAGTTATACAACTTGCCCATTTATTGTCAATATGTGCCAAGATACAACATTTACTCAACTTTTTTTAAGCATAGTCTTACTACCCGTTCGGGCTATACGCTTATGTAATAATTACGCTAATGGTTTTAGGAATTAGGAAAGTTTTTATAGGAAATGTACCCCCATTGCATGGAAGGAGAGTGGAAAACTATTTTGGAAAACCTCTCTTAAGTACACCTGACCAAGATTCGAACCTCGATATACCAGTCATCGGTAGTACAGTCTAGTGTAGTTGGAGAGTAGCACATTAGACCAAGCAGCCACGAAGCCAGTTAATCAAATATTGTTAGAGTAGATTTTGAGAAATAGATTTTACTTTTTCATATCAAGAGAAAGTATTGTGATCGTGAGATCAAAACTATGTCAAAATGACAATGTTTACGTTTCATGTGATTACGAACCCAAAATTGGATTTTAAAATTCTGACTGCCCCATGACTGTCAGTCTTCCCTTGGCCACGGATCCATAATGTTTTGATGAATTTTGTTCATTCTTGAAGGGCAATACAACATTTTTTTTTTACTATTCTAGCCTATAATTTAAAGTAATTTGATGATTTGTTTTCTCTTAGTTCTAAATTTTTCGGAAATGGCTTTGACAATTTTGTTTAGAATATATATCTAATATTTGTTTTACATAACAAATAGCACTATACAATTGGTTTTTGGTCAAAAATTTGTTCAAGGGTAGTTTACTGATGGTATTTTTCAAAAACTTGAAATATTTAGCGAATGGTTGTGACGATTTGGTTCAAAATGGGTATCTCGGTATTATTTTACATTTAAAAAAATCAGGTTTATTGGTTTTTAGGGTAAGAACTCATTTATGAGTTGTTTAACTGATAATTTATTTTTCAAAAACTTGAAATATTTTGCAAATGGCTCAAAAGATTTGGCTCCAAATGAGTATTTTGGGAGTTTTTGACATGACCAAATATCCGTTTACTGGATCACCCTGGTTACAACCCCCTCTAGTTTAAACGACGGTGCCAAATCCACAATCTCTAACTAACTGTGCTCATTTCTAGTCCCGGTTGGAGAATTTCTGCTTCATTGGGAAAATCACCACCAAGAGATGACTCATGGACGCCAATACAATGGCTCTGGCGTGTTAAGGAATTTAAGTTTTTAGAGTAAGATTACGTAAGCATTTTTATAAGAAAAAAAGACTAATTTAGCAAGACTGTGCTATTTGGATACACCAATTGGAAATGTATATACATGGGGCTCCTTTTAACTCCGCCATATTTACTATTGTATGTTAATTTTTGTGAAAAAAATCAAAATTGTGTTTGAAATTTGGCTGCAATTTGTTATTAACAACATAGAATCATCAATATTCGAGTTAAATGAGATAAGAATGATTAAATGTAGATTTCCTTCCACTCCTTTTTAAAAAGATTTCTTATTATTTTGTTCTGTTAAATAAACCTGTGAAACATATAATGTTTCTTTTCAACGAGTTCAGCTACAATTACATTTAATTTTAATTAATTTTTTTAGTAAAATTGGTTTATGAAACTCATGAATCAGAATCAGTTCAGGTGCTCTAAAATTCCCTCCTACAAGGTTGAATTCCTGAAATATTCTCTTTAGGAGGGGGAGGGTGAGGTGGGTGCCAGACCCTTGCAGGTAGAACTCTAATCACCCCAAATTAGGAAAACCCTCTTGGGCACCCTTGTTTATAGATGCAATTTAGATATTTTGTTTATTTTCAAGGTTATTAACATCTTAATTTAAGATATTAGGAATAATTAAGCTGTTGAGAAGAAATTCACACAAATAAGCGTGGAAAGAGTATGGGAAAACAACAGTGATAAATCAAATGTGTTAAAGCACCAACAATGTAGCTGACCTAGTTTCGAACCTCAACCTCCCAGTCACTGGCAACCAATTATTTAACGAGACTGACGTTTAAAATGTGCCTACTTCTGCGGGTAGAGATTTATTTTAACTTAAAATTTAATCTAAATGTATAATCTTATAGTCAGATAAATTTTCTACCTACGTATCTTCGGTAAAAAAAATCTGATTCAGCTACGATAATTAAGTTAGAGAGAATCTCCACTAGCCGAGATAAGCTAACTGACTTGTTCATGCCAGTAGGTCACTCACTCACTCACTCACTCATCTCGTGGCATCTTGACGGAGTGATACCCACCTACCTTGCACGCACCTCGTGTTTTCGCAGGTGGTGGCGTTGTTACAGTTCACAGCGGCTTATGTCGAGTCGGACTGTTGGAGCGCGATGTTACGTCAGCGTCATCTGTTCCGAACTGATCACAGTTGACGTTAACCGACAGTCTCCAGTCGCTACCTCTTCACACTCTCTTCTCTCCTGTTCCATTTCTCAACAATACCCCCCAATTTATATATGGCTGGCTTAGAAGAAGTTAGTGTTGTAATCGTGAAAAAAAATTGATCTCGAGAATATGATGAGATTTTACGTTTTATGTGAACACTAACCCAAAAAAGTGGATTTTAAAATATTGTCAGTCTGTGTACCTGACTATGAATCCAAAACGGTTTGATATGATTTTGTTCAAACTATATTTAGATTTTAGATTGTTTGTGTTTTTTACCCCAGCCCTTCAATTAAGGGTAGTTTAACCATTAATGATATTTTAATTTCAAATTTTTCAATAAAGGCTATAACAATTTTGTTTAAAATGTATGTCTAGGATTTGTTTGACAGCATGAGGTAATCCTTCTAACTTCCTTCTAAATTTCAGCTTTCCAGCTTATCTATAAGTGCCTTATCGTCTTATGGACACACACGTTTTGCTTTATATATATAGTATCTAAAACTCGTCGAGTATAAGTGCCAATTTGGGCTATACGCATGCATTTATTTTATTATACGAATGGGGACGAAAAAAAGTAGAATTTTAGAAGAAACTAATACGCATGTGCGTGGAGAAAAAAAGATAAAACATTTAGGAAAAATCCGCAGGAGAGTAAATCAGATTAGAGGAACTGCACCCCAAATTTCGGATATTATAAATCTAAACAAGCATATATATATATATATATATTTGCACCCCGTTGTACAGTCCAGCCGGCCTTTTCGCACATTAATGGTGTGGGGAGGAAATTTGAGATTAAATGTACTCTCAGTTACGTGGACGAATAGTATCGAAGCCATTTAGGAAAAAACACTCATTACGTACAGCTAGGATTCGAATGCCGATTGACTTCACCAGAAAGCAAATTGTATGAACTTGGCGAGAATAGAACCAGGTGAGCTTACTTAGCTTTCCATGATCTGTGACCTTAGGGAAACACATACCTTTGTTTGGCGGTAGTGTTCAAGAGCTGTAAATGGAGGTAAGGGGTCTTTGTATGGGTTTTAAAATGAGATAAAACTCTAGTTAAAATGACCGCTAACACCAAATGTAGTAGAGCAGATGTGGTATATACGTGCAAAAATGTATTTTGCGAAATTATGTTTAAAAACTATGAACACTATGAGATATGTGCCAAACTATTTTAAAAACCCGACCTTCTAAAGGCAAAAATTAAATAACTGATAGTTTCTTAACTAATCACCATTCATTTAAAATCTATCTGTAGCCTAATCACAGTAGGGTCTAAGATAAAAGTAAATGTATATATAAAAAAACTGTCATTTAAATATGTAATTTTTATGTGTAGTAATAAATATTTAATAGTTTAGAAAGTAGACTCTATTCAGTCTGTTGTATTGAAATATTTACATGTTCATCTATAGAAAGCTATTAAGTCAAATATAAGAAAACAAACAGTAGCAGTTAATTAGTTTGTAAACTGTGAAACATCTGATTTCATCAGATGAAACGCTTTACAAATAGATTAAATAAATATTTTTTGAAACCAAAACACAATTAAATCAGTTTTGATGAGAAAAAAGGTTTTTTTTTTTTCAAAAAAGTTCTTATGCATTAATCCTCTTTAATAAAAATTTGTCCGTGGAAGTTTGTCAACTAGAATGGCAGCGGATATTTATTTAATTTATGTATAGATATATACAACATATTTACATACAAATATTTATATTTATATCTAAAATTTAGATTTAAAAAAATTAGTTCCCAATTTGTATTAATTAATCGAAATTGATCGTCATTAATTGGGGCTAGTGATCAAATCTTGAACAAACTATTTCCATAATCGATAATTGGGTTTAGTGAATAATTACACTTTTAGTAACTATATATCCATGACGATAGGAGTGTTTTGCATTAAGCGTAATATTTCTTATCTAATTTATTTTATAACAATGCACTGATATGATTATAAAGCACATATTAATTACATAGTATGTGTATAACACAACACCGTGACTTATTGACAGCGCATCAAGATGCCCCGCTAATCCCAACTAAAGACTGGACCTGCCGAACACACCTCTATAGAGATAAAGGCGCCTACGCTTGCACTAAACCGGAGGTTGAAGTCCCGGAGCAGTTACAGCGATGGATTGCCCGGCCGGAATTCAATTAAAATAACTTGTTGCACGGTCTCTCTTTGAGCGTGCCAGCGCAGCGCAGGGCTGAGCGGGAGGGGCTTAGGGGCCACACGTGACGAGGTGTGTGTGTTGTGTGTATATATATATATATATATATAATTATGTTGCTAGAAGGTAGTACTAGAGTCCAGTCTTGGTCGTATCTTAGAGCTGTGATTCAACTCCTGTCTTGAATAATTAAACCTTTACGATACAGTAGTAAGTAAAAGTTACTATTTGAGGCCTTGAGCGGCTTTATCAAAGAGTAAAGGTTTATATTTTAGCATTGAGCGGATTTGTCACAGAATAAAAGTTAATATTGGAAACAATATGCGACTATGTTAACGAGTCAATGTCAATGATGAGTGGAAAGAATCTTTTTTTCAGAACCGTATTATACTACCCGTTCAGTTTATAGTTTGGAGAGGTATTTAGAGGAAGTGTACCCGCATTTTCAATTTTTTTTAAGCTTCAGTACACCCATATAAATTAGAACCTCGATTTCCCCGTCATAAGCAGTATAGTCTACTGCGAGAGTAGCACCTTAGCTCATTCAGTGACAGAAATGAATGAAAGCATCTTGTTAATTATTGCAAGTACCTACAACAACTTAAAACACTATATGAGTTTGGCTATTTCTTGTTTGAGAGGAAACTGACTATGTTGTCAGAATGATATCGGATTTTATTTAGTAAGGAAATTCTTGGTTTAAAACATAATATTTTGAAAATGTTTGTATTGCATATGTATACATTTTTGGGTTAAAGCGATAATCTCTTTTCTATTAGTGCCTCTGAATGTAATTTCAGCATAAAGTGTTAGATGGGGAAGACTTAAAAGAGATTCGGGTTAGTGAAAAAAATACTCAAAGTAATATCATGAGTTAAGTCCGATTAAAATAAAAGAGCAATTACAAAAATAAATGAAAGTGACTGCTGAATGCTTGCAAGACTCCTTTTGCTTGGACATTCCTGATGATCGAGATCTGATCGTGTTTCGAATCGTATTTTCCGTGAGGAGTAATCCTATTGGACAACCCTGTCGTAACCCCGAACCCCGGGCGCTGCCACAAAACACTTCATTCAAACAACAACAACAACAACAACATGAAATAAAATGAAATAAAGTTTCTAGAAAAAAAAAAAAGCTAGAGAGAATGACATGACACTGAAAACACTTTGACCGCAGCCACACTGCTTCCATACTTCACACTGAGGAACCGGTGGAAAAACACACAACTCACACTTTAAACACTTTGACGCTTTTAGGTGTTACTATTTGATGAAGTGTTAACATGATATTAACTTGCCATGTAGAACAAAATACCAACATGCTTTTAAGGGCCTATTTTTTTTAAATACTTTTGCTGAAGCGGATAAACAAAGCGACGCCAACAAAGAGCGGTCCACATTTACTCAAATACAAACCAAAACTTAATTAAACTTTTGTAATTTTCATTCTAATTAATTCTTAAGATTTTAAATTGTTTCGAAACCTTTGCCTTCTTATAAAGGCATTAAATTTTATAGTAATGCTTTGGTAATAATTTTGAAACCTTTTGTCAATGTGTTTAAGGTATTACCTTTTTATGGCAATCACAGGTAAGGTGATGTACTTTTGAGAGAACTGATAATAAGTACTCGACGTATGAACGAGCTTAATTTTGGAATAGAGAGAACACAAAGTCACGCAGATATTAGCTGATTAATGTGAGAAGGAATGCCACCATTTAACAAATAATTAATATAGTAGCCACCCTTGGAATAGAACCGTGGACCCTTAGTAAAGTAAGTAAATTCGTTGCACTAAGCTAATAATTTGGACTCCAGCCATTTTATCAAATGCTAGTTAAAACAAATTACTATGGCACGTTTTAATATTCATGTAAAATTTAGAAATTTTCCTCTAAGATGTTTGACATAGAGGACCCAGAGGAGATAAGCTGATCTTAATATAATATATGATCCCGTTTAAGTAAACATTTTGAACGTGTTTTGTAATAGAAGGCCTCAAATCTAGATGTAATTAAGAATATATTTACATATTTTAATACATAACGTTACTTATTTAAAGTGAATTAAGTTGCTCAATTTGTCGTATTTATCAACAAAAATTGTTTTAACATTTTACATCATCATCATCATCATTATTACAACAAAATAAATTATATTAGCAAACTAAACGAATTTGATGTGTGTAGTGTATATTTCTGATGCTGCGGGGAAAAGAGGAACCACAGTCAATTTTTAATAATAATAAGGAAATTTAAGAAAATACAAAAAAAATATATATATTTTGCGTCCGGAATTGATGACATTCTAGGTTTTCATTATATATTCAAAGTGACATTTGGAAATATGAATAGAAGAAAGATGAGGTAGTAACTTTACTAACTGTCCAATAAGACACTTTCTATGAATTGAAACTATACTAAAAGTGCAACACAGAAGGAGAAATAAGATATAGATGAAGTCGGTGATTATCAATCTGGGATATGCGGAAATAATTTAATTATCGCGGCTTATTTGACCCCAAGCTAACCTAATTTGAACCAAACATTTAAAAAAATGTGAGACCCAGACGTAAAGAAAGAAAAGGTTCACATAAACTAAAAAAAAAGCTTTCTTAGAATCATCTCTCTCGTCCACAAGAGCCCCGGTAGGACGTGCCAGTGAAGAAGAGATGATTGCGGTCGTAGATGGACGGTCCCGTTCAAGATAAGGCCTTTGAAGAGCGCCTGTCACCTGATAATTACACTCTTCACTCAGCTAGTAATTGAGTGTGTTATCACGGGTGCGACTATAATTAGTGGAGGTGAGCACACGATCTGACAACCTGCACAGGATTTGCATGGCCATTGTCAGAGGCAGGACCATGGAGCAGTCAAGTCAGGAACTGACAGCTGGTTTCACGCGCAGATACAATTTAGAAACCGATCTTTTGAGCAGATGAGACGCTAGAATAGTCAATCAGAAATCTATAAACGCCAGACACCAATATGAGTTTATAGCGTTACTGGGCAGAACTGTTCGGCAGAAGGAGAACATATTGGGGAAGATGAAAATACAAATGACAATATAATTTGTGTTTATATTAAATTGCATATTTCGAATCACAAGTATCCATTCTACATTCCAAAATCAGTTATCTTTCTTTTCACAGACATTTAGCTCTCAATACTCAAACAAAATGTGTTTTTTTTTGGACTTTTTCGTGGTGGAAAAGTTCCCTTTAAAACTATGTTTGCAAGTCTATAAATCTAAAAGTCCATAGGAAAAATTAGCTTGGTATTAATTCCAGTAAACAGAAAGCTCGTGTACTCTAATATAATATTATTATTAACCGCCTCGGTGGCGTAGTTGGCTAACGCGCTTGTCGTGTTGAGCTCGACTTCTGAGGACGGGGAGATCGAGGTTCGAATCTCGGTCGGTGAGCTGCGGGTGGTTTTTCCTAAATGGTTTTCCACTCTCCCTCCACGCAAATACGGGTTCACTTCATCTAATTCAACCTTCCCAATTCCTAAATCCATTAACGTAATTAGTACTTAAAGCGTATAACCCGAAAGGGTAGTAAGACGCGGTGCTAAATATTATTTTAATTATAATTTATTATTATTTAATTATTATTTTATTATATTATTATTATTATCACCATGTCTTACTAACCGTTCGGTTTATACGCACTTTTACTAATGTGTAATGGTAGGGTGATTGTGAGATGAAATGGAGGACCTACAGTTTAACGTGGAATCCGAACCACGGTGGAGGCCTGGCATTCCACACATTCACAAGATGTGATTAATACAAGTCTTGTCAGAGGTGAAGGAAGGGTTTGTTAATCAGATAAATCTGTGCCGGGACCGAGGATAGAACCTCGGACCCCGAAACAGAAGTCTGACATCTTACCCCTAGACCACCAGGTCACCCATGTACCCTTAAAAGTTTGGCAATATTTAACCTTAGCGCAACACCCGATGGGTACTATCTCAGATTCCTAAGAAGACTCCTTAAGAGTTTGATCCCGGAATGACAAAGCTTTTAGAGAGCAACATTAATAAATATAAATAATCCGTCATTGACTTTCTTAAACAAAGTACTTATTTTGAAAATTTATCCAAGTAGTTAAATTTCGACGTACTTTCTAAAAAAAATCTCACGATCACTTGAGATAATCATTCGGTTTATCCGCATATGTACCATTATGCTAATCTGTCAAGGATGAGTAAGGTTTTTATTTATTTAGCACCTCGTCTTACTACCCGTTCGTATTATACGCTTAAGTACTGACTACTCTAATGTATTAGGAATTGAGAAGGTTAATTTAGAGGAAGTGAACCCGCATTTGCGTGGAGGGAGATTGGAAAACCATTGAGGAAAAACCACCCCCAGTTCACCCGACCGAGATTCGAACCTCGATCTCCCCTTCCTCGGAAGTCGAGCTCAACACGTCTAGCGCGTTAGCCAACTACGCCACCGAGGCGGGTAGGAGTTTAGAGCTATTGTTTGTTATCTGTTGAGAAAAGTCCTGGGTACTAGTTTTTTTTTCCGAAAGTAATGAGATGACTTATATAATATGTTAACGGCAATGTGTGTAATCAAGGGATTCTACAAAAATTTCTAAGTGGTTTTAGCAAAATATGAATAAATTAGTTTTGCTGTTGTATTTTATGCATTTCATAGGACATTTATAAAAATAACCAGTCATTATATATACACCGAGAACAATAGATAACTTAACCTAATCTAACCTTACCTAGTTAGCTCATTCTAAAATAACCTAACCTGACCAACTTAAATAGTAGGAATTAGGTGAACCTGCAAGAAAACGGTGCATGACTTACATAGAACTGGATAAAAGAATTGATAATATATTCCGTGAATTCAAAAAAACAAAGAACTTGAAAATAAGTATGAAATACAACAACACAGCTCGTTTATTTCATACTTTGCCAAAACCACTCTGGCATTATAAGCCTATAGAAATCCTAGGCATTTTATAGAACGTCTAGATTTCACACATTGCCGGTGACATATAATATATTAAATAGTTGTCCACTCCCTCTTTATGCAAATTCCGGTACATTTCTTCTAAACATATTCATTCGTAATCCATTAGTGTAAAATACAATCATCCCACACAGGTAATACGCAATGCACTAAAAAAGATTGATAGAAGGTATTTAATTTAAAATGTCAATATTCAAACCATTTGTCAAATTACCTATATAGCTACGTCATATTTAGCTCAGCGCATAATACTGTATTATTAAAACCTATTAAATATTATGAAGCAATAAAATAAGATCTATACTACGACAATAGGATTTAGCAAATAGTTTATCAATAATTAGTTGGTGAACATAATGTCCTACCTCGCATTTTAGTAATTATCATTGCCACCAAACTTATTTATGTTCGTTTAAGCTTTCTGAGACTCGTTTTAGCTATTCTTAGGACAAATAATTAAGATCCAGTCTCTGTTTACAGCTCACACCTAACTTAAGTGATAAGGCTCAAAACGTGCGTCACAGTGTGGTGTGGTTTTCTGTGGTCTACTTTAAAACAGAGCGGAATAGAGACCATTCAAACTTTTACCATATTTTTAAACAAACCAAGTTTAAAAAATCTATTAACTATCCCCAAGTGTGCTGTTGTCAAATAAATACTGAGGAAAACCGGATAGCGATATGTTTGCTAGTTCAAGTACACTCCCGTATTCAATATCCTGGTTAATCGACCGTGTGATGTCATAAAAGCGTTCGCCTGGAGGCAAATTGGAGAACCGCTAAGTGAAACGTTCCCCCATGAAACTCAGAAGGACTACTCCTGGTCGCATTAATTAAGGCTTGTTCTCCTGAAATATTGAGGAGTGCAACCACTGTACAGTATAAGGCCCCGGTAAAGTGGATGTTCGACTAATTCATGTAACGAAACAGAATAAAGATATCAAGCCAAGTGCGCGCTAATATGGTTCCCTGGAACACATGTAGGCAAGATCCTATTCATCAGGTCGATGAATGTGTAGTTTCTTAAAACTCACTTTCCTTACACATGTCCTTAATTGAGTATGAAATATAAACATCCGTAAAGGTCAGAAATATGTTGATAAATAGAAAATAACAAATCCTTACCATAGTTATATCTAGTTTCTAAAAGGAGTTAACTTGTAGCTAGTTTCCAAATATTTAAAATTGCAGTGCACAAAATCACAGTTACAATAAAATTTAGGTTCAAATCCCGGCAGTATGTATAGCCTTATCCTTATTTCAATGATATCACTCTCCTTATCTGTCAGAGTAAGCAGTTAATATATAATCCAAGAGTTAAATGTATTTTTTTACAAAATGTTGGTATTCGTGTGTTGTCAACGTTGTAAATTTAGAGTTTAGGGCTGATCCCAGTTGGTGTTAAAGATTATGTAATTGTCCTAAATATTTACAAGTTCGACCTGTTTCCATGATATTTAAATTTCAGGCACCTGGATTTGTTTTTAGTAAATTATTAGGGGTTCCTCTTTTAGGTTAAGATAGGTTTTATTCCGTGTGTTGATAGTATGTCTATAAGGGTGTCTCCAAATAGTCTAAGGGTGCTTTGAATTAGAGCAAGTTCCAACAATTTCTTTAAAAAAATCGTTTTAAATCACAGTGAGTCCCAGTTTTTAATATTTTCTATCCATATTTTGAGTGCTACCGAGGCAAAGAGAACCGTCTAAACGTAAGTATGAACATAAAACACTCTTTAGATTCAGGTTTAAAATTTCTTCCCTCAAAAGACAAGTAAGAAATTCATTCAAACAACGTGCCATCCGATCCGCATCAGGGGTTATACTGCATCATGCACGCAAAATTCTGTCAGATTTGAATTTATATCGTGCCATGTTATTAATCCCACCAAATACCAAGTTAGATTGTGCCACGTAATTTAAACCCACCAAATGCCAGGTTTGATTGTGCCACGTAATTTAATCCCACCAAATGCCAAGTTAGATTGTGTCACGTAATTTAATCCCATCAAATGCCAGGTTATATTGCGCCACATAATTTAAACCCACCAAATGACAGGTTATATTGTGCCACATAATTTAATCCCACCAAATGCCAAGTTAGATTGTGCCACGTAGTTTAATCCCACCAAATGCCAGGTTAGATTGTGCCACGTAATTTAATCTCACCAAATGCCAAGTTATATTGTGCCACGTAATTTAATCCCACCAAATGCCAGGTTATATTGTGCCACATAATTTAAACCCACAAAATGCCAGGTTATATTGTGCCACATAATTTAAACCCACCAAATGCAGGTTAGATTGTGCCACATAATTTAATCCCACCAAATGCCAGGTATATTGTGCAACATAATTTAAACCCACAAAATGCCAGGTTAAATTGTGCCACATAATTTAATCCCACCAAATGACAGGTTATATTGTGCCACATAATTTAAACCCACAAAATGCCAGGTTAGATTGTGCCACATAATTTAATCCCACCAAATGACAGGTTATATTGTGCCACATAATTTAAACCCACAAAATGCCAGGTTAGATTGTGCCACATAATTTAAACCACCCAAATGCCAGGTTATATTGTGCCACATAATTTAATCCCACCAAATGCCAGGTTATATTGTGCCACATAATTTAAACCCACAAAATGCCAGGTTAGATTGTGCCACATAATTAGTATTCCAGATACCAGGTTAGATAGTGTAGCGTATTGCTAGAACTATCTGAGTGTCAAGTAATAAATAATAAAGTTGCAGTTTCGAGTTGTCAGCAACTGCGCAAGAATTCCTACACTCCTTGCTCCGTGCTAAGACAACAATGGCTGTCAAGGGAGCTCCCAGACCCGCATTGTTGTGTTTCTTCCTGCTGGTGAACTCTCCGCATGGAACATGACTTGTGTGTAAACGCCACCTGATAGGCTACAGTAGTTATTCTCGCCGACAATGATAGTATCCACACTTCTTGGTGCGAGAACAGACCAACGGCCTGGAGGATTCTTCTGGTATACAAAGAAAAGTCTTGACAGACTCGCCGTTCTTTCCGTTCATCCCTTTATTCACTCGTCCTTCCAATCCGTCCATCCATATACAGCCTTTTATTTATCAATACATATCCTTCCGACTTTCATCCCTCAATCCACGCGTCCATCCATTCAAATGTATTCATCCTTTCTTTATAACAAGTCTCAATACACGTATCCATTCTTCCATTATTAACTGTTCATTCATTAATATGTCTATTTATAGTCATCAATCCTTCAATAAATAACTAATATATTTAATATCTAATATACTAATAAATTATTATTATTATTATTATTATTAGCACGCGTCTTATACCCATCGGTTATACCACTTACGCCAATTGTATGTAGGTATTGAATAAATAAGACTACGTTTTAACGTGAATCGAACATGTGGCGACCTGGCATTCCATCATACTAAATAAATATTTTAGAAAAATGTGCACCACGTATTGCTACTTCCCATCCATGTTATCCGCATACTTTCACTAGTGGGGTAGGGATGAGGAACATAGGCTTGATTAAAATGAACCAACATTTGTGTGGAGTGTGGGAAATAACATCTCAGTGCACCCACCGGGGTTCAAACCTCCACATCACCTAAAAACCAAACAATGTGAGACCTACGCCTTTTCCCATGGGCCCACCAATGTGTGTTACGTGCTATACAGGGATGATTTGTCAATAAGTGTTCAGCCATTTTACATAATGAAGCAAATCTACCAACTAGACACGAACAATTTATAATTGTAACCAAAATAGTATGGCCCCAGCAATGGTTTCTATTCATTAAAGAAGTGTAATTAAATAAACCTCAAATAATGGATACAAAAGTTTTAGTAATTTCTTATCCATATTTTAACACTCCCACTTAATCAATCTTGTATTGTTAGTTTCCTTGCTCTGTGGTAGTAAGACATAATTCTATCAAAATTAAACTGCGAGAAAATTGATCCTCGACAGTTTTACAAACTAAAATAAATTCATAGTAAAGATGGAAATAAACTGGGTCATAGCAAAGAATACTTCTAATAAACCTTCTTTTATTTTGGGTTAAGCCAAATTGTGGTTGGGGGGTGGGAGGAAGGCAACGGGGTTGAATTCAGTCAAGGAAACAAGTGACGACCAACGACCCAAACCATATTGCACTTTATATATTTCTTACTACAGCCATGAAAAAGAGGTCATGGGTTATGTTGGTGGATCCTTGTTATCAGTAAAATTCTGGCATTCTCTGGTAGGGGGAAATGAAAATGGGGGGAAAAAGAAAAAAAATGTCCTTTCCAAGAGATAAAGAGTGTTAAGTTTATTGGCGTGCGGTATACGGTATACGCCATTCCACTGTTTCGTAACATCCTTTCCCCTCCCCCCTATTTTTTTTTCACTAAACCATACACCCCCTCTCTCATCCCAAGGTAATTTATTTCGTAATTTTAAACATTTCGTGCGGAAACGTAATGGCATCATTTCAGAAGGAGGCAAACTACCGTTACTTTATCATCATTCTTAACGTGCGGAGACCAAGCAAGGCAACATACAAGAGACACAGATAGACACGTTCTCAATTGTGGAGAGAAAGAGCGCGAGAGGGGGAAAAAATGTAATTTCATTCTACGGTATGGGGTGATGGTGGAAGGGGTAGTGGGGGGAGTGGAAGCACCTTCAACTTTTTACGTTTTGAAATGGGAACCATGTAATTTGCTGAACTTGAAAAGAGTGATGAGGGGAAAATGAATAGATATGTTTCATCTTTCTTTGTCCCAAACACCCACCGGAATTATTCTGTGACTCTCAAAGTGGTACGTTGTTTCATTGTTCACGTGACCTTGAATGAACAGTTACTATTTCAAGTAGAACACATGGATGGATCATGATAGTCAAATTCCACTCTACCACTTCACATCTTCCCTTACCCAAAAAAACAAACAAATTATATGCTTCTAGTTAGAAATGTTAATACTAATTTAATTGATAAATTCTTAAGGGGGGATTGAAGGGTGTGCGAGAAAAAAAAAGTGTTTCTGCAGTTTTTATGGTAAAACATTTTTTTTTTTTTGCCCAAATGAATAAAATATGGCTCCAGTACAAACATAGAATTTAATTTTCTTCAAATGATGACCTCAACAGTCCTTGAATATCTGTCAAGGGTGTCCTGGAATTTAATGACAACCTTTTCTCTTCATTTAAAAAGTTTCTTATCTAATGCTATTACCATTCTCATGCTGAATATTCAGGAACTTCACCATGCGAAGAAAATTATACTGCGTGTTTGTACTGAAGCGGTAATTAATTTATTTTAGCCGGAGAAATGTTTTGCTATAAAAACTACAAAAATACTAGTCTTTTCTCGCGTCACCCCAACCCACCCCACCTTAAAGATCCATGTTTGACTTTTGAAGATTTTTTTTTTCTATTTCTTCGTATTATCGTATTTTTATTGGTACCCCACCAAGAATCAAAATTGTTATCAGAGACTTATTACAGGATGAATCATCAACATCAATGGGCACACAGGCTAAGGTGTCAGTATCGTGTATCGTATAGTTTGGTTCAATTGAGACAGGATGGTCACGGGGTTTAATACCAGTACGGTGGTCGTTTTTCCAAATTGGTTTTCCACCCTCCTTTCACACAAATATGGATACATTTTGTTATAAACTCTACTTTTCATATACCTACTCCAGGAAAATGAAGTACAGCAGCATTTGCAAGCTCTGGTATTTTGGTATTATACCCGGGATAATGGAAACCCCCGTAACTATTATTTTTAAAACAAATTACCAGACAAGGAAATGAACCAAGGCCTGTGGTATCAGCACTCCGTAGCTGTTTAAATATGATGTTTAATTGTTTATTTAGGATATGGATTTTTATTGAAGGACTCGCATCTTGCTCAAAGTTATGTCGACAAACACTAATGGATAGAATAAAAATGACAATCATAATTTCTTAGAGCTTATTTATTATATTGTTTTACTTAATATTTAGAACATATTTTTTTTAATAATCATTGAAGCGTTCATTTTTTTATTTCAACCTCGTGACTTCGGACGCCGGCGATATAATTTACGAATTGCACAAAATTATGGCTCATAAAAGTTTTGAGTGCGGCTATTAACACGATTACAGTTAAACATGTTATCTCTCAAAAAACATTTTTATTAAAAAAGTTTTTTTTTTCTTTTCTTTGCTAAACAAACGTGCGTGCGACATTTTTTTTTTTCCGCATTGCAGAATTTTTCAAGTTATATTTTGAGTTTCCGACTGACTCAAAATATTGAAACAGATAAAAAAAACAATAAATATCGCTTGCACAGAGAATTATGGAACTACCATAGGATTCTGTATTCAGAATTCGAAAAACAAATATACTAAATAATGAATACCGTCTATTTTATATTTGTATTGTGAGATAAAATAAACCGTGACTTGTAATATTTTAAAAGACGCTTCATGTTGCGAGATTGGTTCAAAGATTTTATATAAGAGAAAGACTTAAAGCAATAATATTAGCTACGTGGTCTAAGCAAATTTTTAAAATTTTAAAGATTTTTTGTATTATTTTAATTATATGTTTAGTTAACTTTAGAATACCAAATTAATTTATTTTTAACATATTTTTGTCCTGAATACATAAGATTATTTTTTCTTTAAAAAACAGTTTATGGTCTAAAATATAATACTAGCAATACATATTTTATATTCTACTATAAATCGTTTAAAAAACCAAGCAAAAAACTCTGAGGTAGAGTGTGAGTGCCTAAGTTTTTAATAAACGTTAAATCGTGTGCTGATATAATAAGTCGGGTCAGAACGTACAACTTTTATTTTTTAAATTGCTAAATGTTAATATTTTGTTATCTTAAATGAAATAAACCTTATAATTACCAGTATTTCACTTTTTTTTACAAGAATTATAACCACTAAACAAGTTGATTGTTCAAATATTCGCTATTATTAAAAACGCGCGTTGCGCGTCTACTTAGCAATTAAGTATATCCAAATGATTAAACTTGTCTAACAGAAAAGGGGTAATTAAGGTAGAATTTGGAAGAATTTGGGAAAACAACCACAATCTGTCAGTGGGAAAACCAGACTAGACAAGACTGACGCGTTATTAGTATATTTGCCAAACTTAGAGGGTAGGTATATTTAAAATAATAAACGTGAAACTACTTCCAAAAGTTGTGATCTAGGCGCTTTTTCATCAGAAAAAAGTTATCCCATAATATTTAAGAATCTACTCTCAAAGTATATTTCCGAAAAACATTATATTTTTAAAAGAAAGTTATTCCCCCCAAAGTCTTAGCACACATTTGGTCTAAGCGCATAGTCTACATTAACTACGATAATTGAGTAGGAATAAGAAAGATAGGAATTTAAATAAAATGTACCCGGATTTGCATGTAGGGAGAGTGGTCGACCATTTAGGAACACACATCTTCAGTACATCAAACCGGAGTTCGAACCTCGGTCTCCCCGTTGCAGTTCAAAGTGAGGGACGCAAGAACGCTAATGAGATGATTTGGGTTTTTCATAACTAGGCCACATTTAGTTTGAAAATATAAAATGTCTTCACACTTTAGTGGTAAAATGGTCTGAGGCACCTTTTCGCAATAGAGTGGACCACCGATGATGGGCGAATCGGGGTTTGAGTCTAAGTCAAGTGTTTTGAGGGTGCTTTTTTCTATATGGTTCTACATTCTTCCTCCACTCAAATTCGAATACATTTCCTTTATATTCAAACTTCCTCATCCTTTTCATGTTAACGTGGTTATTAATACCTGCTTATAGCCCAAATAGGTAAGTAACACGCCGAACTAAAAAGAAACAAACTTTTTTTAAAGTATCCAACGTGCACTTTCTGAAACCCAATGATTGTAATCTTCAGTAAATTAATTCTAAAACTAACTTAAATCTAGGCACAGCATCCAGCCCCCTTGACGTTAATTCATGACTGTGGAAAGGGATACCTACATTCCATCTAAGATAGATTTGTCGGCCAAGTCGGGAATCGAGTCCGGAACTTTAACTTTGTAGACAGATATACACACTACCAACTGATCTAAGGTTTTGTACAAAACCAAACTATCATCGCCATTCAATGATAAATTTAAAGTGTCAATGGATGACACAAAAACGTTAATTGAAAAAAAAGTATCAGCAATTTCATCAGAATAATTAAAAGTTTTATATAGAAATAGTTAACAAAATGTTTCAACTTGAATAATGAATGTGTCCTGTTAAATAATCTAGACGTACTCCACCTCCAGGCCAACAATTGCAGTAAACCAATGCCGATGAGGTAGTAAGAACCACGTCACAGCGGGACAAATGTCGACGAAACGCGATGCGACGTTCTCTAAACAAACATGTCCATGTCCTCTTGAAGAAGGCCTAGCTCGTTAGGTGTTAGCGTTGAAGGATGTGCTATGGCTCACTCCATTCACAAAGGGGGCCATGATTTTGTACAACACAATTAATAGGAGGAAACTTATCTGACAGCTAGACAATCTACTAAATCTACTTTCAAGTATTCATACGAGTCACGTGATATGCAGTTGACATTTATGATTAATACTATCAATAATCTACCTATAAAATTATACTAATATTGTAGAAAAATGTTTTTAGTTTTGCCCGCAAAAAAAAAATGTGTGGTTAAAAGGATTATACTATATTGAAGACTGATACAAACATTTGTTCGGCAAAAAAAAAAAAATCTTCTGAAATTATTAAATTAGCAGAAGACAAGGAAAGAATAATAATCTGTGATGATAAAATATTTTAAGTAATATCAGGTTATAGGATTGTCTTATAAACAAATGACAGTGGCAAAATTGGCAATTTGACTAGATTGGAGTTAATAATAGACGTTAACAAAGACAATTAATAAATTTTAATAACTCAGAGTAAAAAGATTTAAGGGCTGTATGAAAGGTATGACTTATCAAAAATAATAGGTAAATTGGTATGCTATCAATAATGAAGTTATTAGATAAATATTATATATATATATATACTAGTAAAATGTTGAAAATAGGTTAACAAGTAAACCATATTCTGTAATAGTTAAAATATTTTAAGCATTGACAGTATAAAAATGATTAATGGCAAGGTTAATTAGTTTTACTAGAGTGTTATTCATGTATCTTACATATGTGAAAAAGGTAATTTACAGTGTAACTTATCAGCATGAAAGATATTAAAATGAAAGTTTTATGACATAACAAGCAACTTCTTTAACAAAATTGTTAAAACATGTATAAACGATCTAATGGTACAAACTTGTTATTCGAGTCATTTTTTTTATAAAATTTGCTTGTGGTAGGGCCTATATATCGAGATAATAGATTAATTCAGGAGATTTAATAGAAATCAACAAATGTGTGTCATCCCGATGTTAACACAGTGCAGCCAATCCTATAACCTGATATTACTTATCATCACACATTATCCTTTCCTTGTTTTCTGCTAATTTAATAATTTCAGAACATATTATTCTAACCATCTCACTGATAATCCTTAGACATATTATTGTACCTGATTTAATCGACTTCATAATTCAAGGTAGTTAGGTTTTTCCTAAATAAGTTATCTTGCATGTTATTTTCTTATTTTTATCTTGATTTAATTGACCAAGAAGTTATATCATTCAATTCAAGTATATGTAACATATAAGTACGTTCCTTATATTATAAACTTATTATAGCTTAGTTTAAATCGTTACTTTTATTGAATTAGGTAAAATGACAAAAAAATTGAATATTAAAATTATAAACTAATAAAATTTGAAAATATTTTCAATGTGGTGTCAAATTTTTTTTATTATTCCAGGAATGGTTTGAAAACACCTCTTATTTAAATAGGTATTTTTGACTGAAAAATATTAAATGAAATAATAATATTATACAAACTTCGATATTATACTCCACATTTTAAATAAATAAATAAATTTATATATACATAAATATATACTTAATCAGTACTGCCTTTAAGTGAATCGTCTAAAAATGTTAAGCTTACACCATTTATCACTATTTATAACCATTAAATAAAGTTAAAACTAAGAAAATGCTGTTTATTTTTCTTTATATCATTTACCATTTAGTTTTTAAACAGTGTCTGTGCCTCAACAGAAATGAATATTAAATTGTAACTTAGAGTAACTCTTCTTATAGTTTAACTGATTGCTTATGCGTTCCGGTTTTAGGAAAGTTTCATAGTCCTTTCCAAAGATCTATGATATAATAAAAACTAGATTGAGAAATAGGACAGAAACGGAAGTCTTATTTTAAAGTTTAACAGGTTTAATCATACTTACTGGCACCATGTGGGAATTGTTAGGGACTTGCCTACTTGTGACGTAGAGGAAAGTCAAGATAGGATATCCCTTGTTTATTAAAGGGCCTATTTACGTTTAGTTTAGTGAGCTTTAAATATATAATATTGTAACAAAGAAACATTCATTTTTAAATACAGTAAAACCTTAACAATCCAAACGCACCTTTTTTTAAAATTTAGCATTGCGTCTTACTACCCGTTCGGGTTATACGCTGCACCTTAATTAAAATAGGCCAAAATACAGATGTGTGAATTGTAGAAAACAGTAAGCGACGCTATTTAAAATGAACGTTTTAGCGAGCAAAGTGAGGCAACGGAGACCATTATTTTAACAAGTGATTTGTTTTAGTTATTTTATCTAAATATCACATAGCCTATCTTTTTTGCGTCTTAATCCTCCACAATGGTAAAAAAAAACCAATTATTGTACTGCACCTTATTATATATATTGTTTTCTATTTGTCTTGTTTATGAAATAAAATACATACTTGCTAAACCAAACGAATTGACAATCCGAACCACCCCCGGTCCCAATTAGTTTGGATTATCATGGTTCTACCGTAGTTCTAAAAATGGTCTTACGTTGTCACAAAATTATTATTTTGACCTCGGATGGATATTAATGTAAATGTTTTTTTCTAAATCTTCTACAACCTAGGCTATTATTTTGGTTTATTCGTGAATACGGGCTGTAGGAATCGATGTAGAATAAAACGTATGAATGCAGAATGTGTGTGTGTGTGTGTGTGTGTGTGTATAGAATAGGTAACAAGATAAGTCCTCGTAGGGTGAACTGATCATTTTCTTCCCTTTATTTCTATTTCGTTCATTGAAGTCTAGGTGTGAAAGTTCTAAGAGTGATTCGGTGCGTCAAGTTAAGATGCGAACAACTTCTCAAAAAATAGCTTCGTACTCACCCAGTAAGAAACATCGTTAAAAGTGGGCAGTAATGTTGTTTTTGTTTGCTCAAAAACCAAACAGTTTGTCCTTCAATTTGTTCCTATCATTCTTTCATGTACTGCCTCCTTCCATTTATACTAAAGTAAGTTATGCCAGTGTGGCCAATCATTTGTCTTCTAGAAAGTTGAAGATGGGAGAGTGAAAGAAGTGTTGAGAAAGGAAGAAGGTAAGAATGTTGTAGAAAGGAAGAGGGTTAGAATGTTGTAGAAATTAACCGCGCCGTGGTGCAGCGCTGCAAGCAACGTCTTCTCTTATATCCATGGAAATATGATAACATAATAAACTCTCAAGATGAATTCAGTGTCGCACCATTTTGAAGGAGCACACGTGTAGCGCTTATACGAGCTCCATAAAACATGTTGGATACGTCCTCGAGCAGCCAAATAATTATTATGTTTGTTTGGAAAACGCATGTACTTTGAAAAAGATATATTAAACAGAGTTACAGCGACAATTTTTAAGTTGGTTAGTTTTTAATTGGCCTTGGTGTCCGTCCAGATGGGAGTGTTGGCCGGAATGCACCTCAAGAGGAATGAGGTGTTTTTTTTTACGACAAGAACAGACGAGACAGTCAAAGTTTGCCGTCACCGTCCCAGCGTTTTTAAATGCAAATTTGATGACAACAACATCGAGTTTAACAAACTTTAAAGAAGTAGGATATATATTTATCCTAGCCCAGAACTTTCGAAGAAGTAATAACTTTAGTGTGTATGTCAACACAATTTATATATTTAATTTAAATTTAAGCTTTTATTCGATTTTTTTTTTTTTGCTTGAATAGGAAAAATATTTGTTATTTTAATTGTTATGAATAATTTATAAACAAGTGTGTCTTGAGAAATAAAGTTTAGTAATTTTTCATATGTTGGATGAAATGTAGCTCGCATCGATGGACACGTGGTTAGATGCCAAGCTCATATAGTTTGGCTTACCGGTGACGGGGAGGCTAGGGTTCAAATCCTAGCAGGAATACTGAGATTTTTTTATGTTCCCCAACTCTACCTTCTTGAAAATAAGGATATGTATCCTTTAAGTTATACCTTTCTCATCCTTATCCTATTTTTTTACATCCATTACAAAAGCCCCATGGAACATTGGTAGCCTTGCCCTGCCGTCTTGGGAGTAGTTCACAGCAAGTGATCGGCGTAAATGGGACACCTTAAAAGTGAGGTCCCAGGTTTGGTGTACAGGATTTTTTTAAAGTAACTATTCAATCCTGCCCTGACCTTGATACATATGATTTTGAAGCTACAGAATATATTAAGGTAAAATTCTTAAACATAACAAGTAGCTGTCTGCCTATTGAGATAAAGTTTCCCCGTTTCAATTCCCGGCATGGCCGAAAAATGTATTAACAGTAAATTGTGGGCTTCCCCTTCCACAGTGAGTTATTAACGACCGGGGGCTGGGTGTTGTGCATGTTATAATCTAAGTAAGTTTATAGCCCTGTGCTGATATAATCAGTCGGTTCAGAAAGTGCAAGAAAAATAACTCACAAACAAAACAAAAAAAGCTATTAATTTAAATAAATAATTTTTTATCTTATTTATATTTTTTATTGTAATAATTTTAAACACTAAGATGCACTGCACCAAATTTGATTTGTAATTACACACTTTGTGTCAATGCGCGTTGTGTTATCCATTCCAAGCAAATCAGTGAACTCCTTGTAGAAGAAACTAGCGACAGTTTTTTTCTAAAAGGACACGGAGGTGAGGTGAGGTGAGGTCAAGGAGAGGTAGGCCTCGTCGTGTAACACTATATCAGACCGTCCTGAGGAACAACTTAATGTACGAGGTGTGAATACAACAAACTCACTTCTTGAATATAAATGACACTAGTCCGTGGTATAACTCCTCTCCATTCCGCGGGGCTTCGTATCATTTACTCGCTCGATGCGAATAACACACTAACGTGTTGTTATCGCAAAAAGTACCACTTTCAGAATAAATGTGTCCAAATAAAAGCGTTGTTTGAAATAAAATAAAAATAAAGTAAAGATTGAGTCAGAAAAAAGTGTTAGGTATAGTTTCAACCGTAAATCAAAGACTACAGGAAGTAAATACAGCAGTTAATATTGAGTTAAGGAGAAACAAAAGTCTAATAAAATATTTTATTTATTTTTAATATCAATATTTTAAAAACGTGAGGTATATTTTCCAAAATCGTCCCCTAAGCATTGACATAAAACTCAGTCCAATTTTAAATTAACTAGCTTCTATTAGAGGCTTAGGTGACCTGGTGGTCTAGGGGTAAGGTGTCAGACTTCTGTGCTGGCGGCCGGGGTTCAATCCCGGTACCGGCACAGATTTATCTGATTACCAAACCTTCCTTCACCTCTGACAAGACATCTTGTGAATGTGGGGAATGCCAGGCCTCCACCGTGGTTCGGATTACACGTTAAACTGTAGGTCCTTCATTTCATCTCACAATCACCCTAACCATTACACATTAGCGTAAGTGCGTATAACCCGAACGGGTAGTAAGACGCGGTGCTAATAATATTATTAGAGGCTTAATTTAAGGGATGTAGTCATTTGTCAGAAATGCACCCGGACTAGGGTTGAGGGAAAGTGGGAAAACCACACTGATAAATCACATCTTAAAAAACCACCCCTTTGAACACAGCCAAGATTCGAACCTAGACCTCAGTCCCTATATAAGGTGTCACCTCACACAACGTGATCATCCGGAAATGTGTATTTTCTTTTGAGCACCGTCTTAGACTAAAACTAAGAATAATTAAATTGGAAAATGAAGTCGATATAAGATATCGTCCGTCCTTGATAACATTATTTTAATCGTTTTCTTAGAGCTTAAGTAAGCCTATATAAATAAGTATGACGTATATACATAAATTATAGTTTAATAATATTATTTAAATGTTTATTTTGTTTCGAGTAGTCTAAATTTCCCTTTAAAGTTGTTCATACGCTTCTGACTTTAGATTCTATCCCCGAAAAGGTGCATTAGGAAACATTTATTTCCCTACCTAATTTTCTCATCCTCTTTGCATTTATTTAAAACTAGCCCTTGCCATGGTGTTGCCTTAAGCTAGATAGCCAAGTCAATTACAATTAAGAGGAGTTTTTTTTAAATTACAGAATATTTAAACTAAAGAAATAAATTGTGACTTTTAAATAAACAGTTTAATAATTTTGCCACAAGAGTATACTTGGACAGAGGGGCTTCATTTTTACATTTAATTTGATTAAAAATGAATCCAAAACATATTTTTAAAAACCCTTGACGTACACTCCGTTTACCATGAAAGGTACAGTCTGTTCTTAACGGACTTCACTGTGGCCCTTATCTTAAAAACATTACGTCATAGTGGAATCAAAAAGCAAGCAAGGTAAACTTGCTACCTTTCAGGGCATAAAAAAGAGGGCCTTATTATTTAAAATGTATAAAATATATGTCAAAATGCATCATTGTAGTCTTCAAATTCATTAAATATTAATGAAAGCAGAATGGTCTTAAAAACACGATTCTAGTTATTTTATTTGGATTGAAAACTTTGGTCTATATTTTATAATAGTTATTTGTATGTTTCACTATTCCATTTAGGTGCGCGTAGCCGATTATCTTATTTTATATTAAATAACAAACTAAATCAATAAATATTGGCAAAATCTCCCGCTGAAGTTGAGAGTATTATGAAGGCCTACAGGGGAAAAAAAGGAGGTAAAGTCCAATTTTAGCTAAAAGTGAATAAGTGCTGCCATCTATTAGACAATCATGAGATATTTATAATGCACTTTATGCTTAAAAGAGGTCTCTGTAGTATTAAAACTAATTAAAAAATTCTGGGGTTCTTCTGATGTTTGATATGAAATTTGTCCTGTAAAAATGTGTTTTATGTGACTTTCCCTCATTCTCCCTTCAGTTTTTTTTAAAAATGATTTAACACCGTGTCTTACTACCCGTTCGGATTTTACGCTTAAGTTCTAATTACGCTAATGGTAAGGAATTTAAAAGGTTAAATTTAGATGAAGTGAACCCGCATTTTCATGGAGGGAGAGTGGAAAATCAATTAGGGAAAACCACCCCCAGTTCGCCCGACCAAGATTCGAACTTCGGTTTTATCGAACTTTAAATTCAATTGTAAAACTCAAATGATCTTATTTAATTGGATTGTTATTGAAATTATAATAGAACAATTTTTATTAAATAAAATTAATAAGGTGAGGTCTCCCACTGTACAAAATTACAATGATGTGGACACACGGAGTAAACGTCAATATCGCCTGGTCTAGTTTGCTGGTTAAAGGGGGGTCGGGGTTTGAACTCCAGATGAGTGTACTGAGGGTTTTTTCCCCCTGATTTGTATTATACCCGCACACTACACCCAAATGCGGTTACATTTATTCTAACGTCTATCGTCCACATCTTTGGACAATTAGTGTAATTAAACGACTATTTCCTCGCACATGTAATTTGGAAGTGTGGCAAAAACAAGATTAATTACATTCCAATGGCGATTAACATTCCGTCCAAATGATAAGATCCCTCTCAATGTAAACCACTCCACTCCCTTTACATCAACCCACTCCGACAAAAACTAATTAGCAGACAAATATTTGCAGGCGATGCCACCTATACGGACCAAAGTTTACTTGCTTTCCCACCGCCAGTGTGTAAATGGGTTCCGAAAATAAAACACATAAGCCAAATTAAACTAGAGCGAAAAACCCACCACGCGTTCAGAGTAGCTATAGTGAAATCAGCGTAGGATGGTAGATTTTGGAAATAAACTGGCTTTTTTGACGCCCAACAGTGAAGATATGTTACTCATATATTTCTTTATTTTGCATAGTATTAAAAAAAAAGAACGGAGGGGTTATCTAATTTTTACTTTATCGTGAACCTTTGGAGAAAGAAAGTATTGTGATCGTAAAAAACAATCGAAACTAGATATTTTGATGGATGTCGACGTTACATGACCTTTTGCACCCAAAAAGTGTTTTTTGTTATGTCGTCTGTTTGTCTGCCTCTTGGCCTAGAGCCGAAACCATTTTAATGATCGGGAACGGTTTTCATAAGGTCTCCCCAACAAATTTTTGGGAACTATACAGGCTATCCACCATGAAACTCTAATTTACTGAACTGTAGTTGCTTAAAATGTTGGGAGTCTCATGCATATTTAATCTAAAATTAAGTGTTGTTTACTTTGAGGCGGAAAGAAAAAAAACAAATTTTCTAAAAATCTGCTTTAATGATCTTGATTAAAATTTGTATTCAGACATTGTTTAACACCTCAAATCAAATGGCGATTCTTATTTCCCCATAAAAATGACTTTGATGGTGCATTACATAAATGTAAATTTGGAATTATGATCATATTTCTTAACTCTTTTGAAATTTGAAATAACTTATCGTTGCAAAAATATAGTACTATTAAAAATAAAAATCTTATGTTTGAAATATATTTTTATAAAACCAATAATTTCCGAGGTAGGTTTATGACATATCTATACAGTGGTGGATTCAGTTTAGGGCACGTGTCTTCACCCCCCAACCCCGTTGTTTTTTTGAGGAAATGCTCTTGAATGGTTTAAATTACTGTTTGCTACAAATTATTTTTCTGACTCTCCGCTTACTTTGCACATTCAAAGAAACGTCCTTTGCTTTCCAATAACGTATTTAATGTAATAAGCAAAAGGTATTAGAATTGTATGGAGATAATTTTACACTCAGTAGTTTTACAAGATGCATCTAGGCCTATGTATTAATGCCTTTATATAACCTATTTTGAAAGATATTTAAAAAAATCCTATTTAAATTAGTGTATTATTCCATGTATAGACATTTTGTATTTAAAAGGACATAAGTTAGCAACATAACTTTGGTCTCATGGTGCCTCCCCCCCCCCCCCCTGTAATATTATTCTGAAGCCACTACTGTGTATATATTTTTTTTTTTATGGAGGGAGATCTTTGAAATGGGAAATTTATTGTTATGCTTTTTGGTGGACAAAGATGTTTCTCTTTTATCAGAAAAATTCTGTGGGTCACCGTACCATTATTTTTTTCCTGTCACGCCTCACTATTCGTTATACGGATACGGGCACAAACATATATAAATATTTATTGGTTACACTAATGTGGAGGGAAAGGTACCTGCATTTGCTTGATAGAAGCGTGGGGATACAGCAAAGAAAATGTATGGTAAATGCACGTGGTCTGTATTCGGAACTCTTATCTCCGCCTCAATGACAAATCAGACAAGAAGATCTATGTTTAAGCACCGTGCCTACTGATGTGATAGTTATATTTATTATTGTTTTTTATTTATAATATATGTCAAACGTGACAGCTGAGGAGCATATGATTTGAAATTTGGATATTTGTAACTTCCAACCGTGTTTTTACTATAGTTGCCTGTCTAGGTAGCGCACAGCCTTCTGGGAGGCCTGTCTGGAGGTAGTGTTTGCGAACACCGCGTGCTGGGTAACAGTGTTTACACACATCTCGCAAGTTGAGGAGGGGTTGGGTGGATAGGGTTGGACGGATTGGGGAAGGGGGGGAGGGGGGGGGGGGTTAACGAGTCGACAACTCAGAGACTTCATTTCACCTTCTTTATTTTTCCATTTAGCACACACACCATATGAAATACTAAATGAAAAGACATTAATTCCAGAATTATTAAACAAACTCACCACACATTTAAAGAGAGTTGAATGAGTTGGTCAGATTGTTTATTTTATATGCTCTTAATTTTTTCATGTTATTTGAGTTCGGGTATTTAAGGCGGGATGGGAGGGAACGCGAAGATAGGTCTATTTTTTTTCCAGATTTTATGACAAGAACAATTTTTTTTTGCCAAGATAATTCCAATAGAGCTTCACTAGATACATTTAGTTTAATATTCAACAAATAGTAATGTCAAAAGTTTTTGAATACTGTCATAGGCATTGTGTAATTTGCAAAGATAATTTTTCCTCTTAATTTAAAAAGTTTCTGATAAACGACCAGGATGACATATTTAAAAAAACTGTCGAGATTGCAATGAGTGGACCATCAGGCTAAACGAAACTATTCAAGCAATATTTTATTTATTGTAGCTATAAAAAAAATTGTCATAAAAACTTGATTTTTTTTTGTTTGCTTATTAGAAGTGTCGTACGAGGGTCTAAGACTCAGTTTAACTTTTTCGCCATTTGACTGGGAGATAGAAGTGACCTTCCTAGGGTCATTTTTAATTTAGTTTTTACACATTCTCTATCTCTACTAATGCGGATTCATTAAATTTAGTCCATGCACAATATTGATTCAGATCAATCTAAAATATATAAAAAGTCATGGATGAAGGTAATTTTTATTTAAAGTAACATATGTAGAATATCCTTTTATGATTCATCCATGAAGAAACACGCGCATTTAAGAAATAATTGGAAAAGGATTACACCATTAAAATATATTTTTTATACAATTTTTCCTGTTAAAGGAACAACTACGCAGTATTTGGCAAAGACGCCAATTCCCTATTCCAATAAGAAGCTAGCCTTCACAACACCTGTCGCCAGGACTCTTTCTTTCTATTAGTTAGTTTTTACACTGTTGACAAGGGAAGTAAGAGGCAAGGGGTATGTCATATGTAAACCGTTGTGCGTATGTTTAAGGCATCCGCACACACACAAGTTCCTCTAACACCCACGCTCACAAAAACAACGCAGTTAGGGAATCACTAGCACTGGCTCTCGCAGTCACAGTCTAACACAGAATACAATAATTTACATTAATATCACAAGTGTGCATTGATATAAAGCATTTAATTGGAGTATGTATAAGTAATTAACAGATGTCATTTGAATAAACCATGTGTGAATAAATAGCAATCAACAGTTCTCTTTCTTACATTTATTAATTATACCGATTTAATTAGTGCTCGACCACGGAGCTATAGACAGCCGGTTAAACGGTATCTATTTCGTACAGTGATGATAGGCGCTCGACCACGGAGCTATAGACAACCTAAATATAGTCACAGCAATATTATATCAGGGAATTAATCCGTAGTGTTTCAATCGGCGCCCAACGCGGGGCGATTAATTCAATAGTGTTACAATATGGTATCTTAGATTAAGTCGTTTATACTAAGTGTGTTGAAGAAAACATTTTCTCATAAAATAATAAATAAATGTTGGAGTCATGAAGCCTAGGAGAACAGACTGATGAGAGGGACTTTTAAGGAAATAAACCATTATTCGTCTGAAATTAAGATAGTAAATCATGATTGAGAAACACCTCTATTCTGCCCACCTTCAAAGTAACCACTGCGGGCTGAGGATTCACAGTTTGTATCTATGTCCGTATTTATTTCCCATTAATATAATAACAGATAAAACAAAAATGAAAAGTCAAAAAAACTTACTGGCAAAATAGACATAATGCCTTTCTCTTAACTAGCAAATAAGGTCTAAGTTACGTTTAATTATAATTAGTTTCCGTGGACAGTCAACAGAACGTTAAAAGCCCCTCGCCACAACAAATTGGCCCTGCGCGTTTAATAAATTACCAACGCCACGGTAAATTTTGAAAAGCCATAAATTACACCCTTCAATAATAATATCAGTGCAAATATTGAGACAGTGTGCGCGACATGTTTGACTTAAGTGTGGCCTCAACGAAACACAAGAGTAAATGTAAATATTCATCACCGGTAACGTTGACCTTTAATGAAACAATACTTCGTATTTTGACTGTACACTTGAACACACATTATTTAAAGTGGCGCACTCGTTAAAATCAACAATTAAATACGTTAATAACCTTGATTATAAATGTAATATTTTTTTAAACTTTTAATTATGGGTACTTCAATAAATGGAGTTCAGTAATATGCCTTTTTTAAGAAAGAGACCAGTTAAAATACTTTGTACGTGTGCTAACAAATACAGAATTCATGCAGCCAATGCTTAGTATTGAGTTTGTAGACTGTTGTCTTCAGTCTTCAGTCTCGACACATTGAGCTGAGAATATACAACACTATAATACTAATCCTACTACTAGTTCTTTAAGGATGTGGGGTGACCTGGTGGTCTAGGGGTAAGGTGTCAGACTTCTGTGATGGCGGCCGGGGTTCAATCCTCGGTCCCGGCACAGATTTATCTGATTTCCAAACCCTTCCTTCACCTCTGACAATACATCTTGTGAATGTGGGGAATGCCAAGCCTCCACCGTGGTTCGGATTCCACGTTAAACTGTAGGTCCTTCATTACATCTCACAATCACCCTACCATTACACATTAGCGTAAGTGCGTATAACCCGAACGGGTAGTAAGACGCGGTGCTAATAATAATAATTTAAGGATGTGAAACGTTGTCTATCCCTTTGCACCGTGGTAATGAGTTATTGAGTTATTGAGAATGTTTAAGATCAAAGTAAATACTGAGAAAGAAGTATGGCCTAAGAGAGATGAACAAGCAGGAGAATGCAGAATGCGAAGGAGTTTGGGTGTCACAGGTCAGGGAATAGATGGAGGTGTCCCAAGATAGGGTCGAATGGCAAGCTTACATTCTAACGGCCATGGCCTTTCCAATTACTTAAGGCAATAGTTAATTAATTTGTTAAATACGTATTAAACCATAGATTTATTAAATAATCACTTTAAAAAAATGGTTAGGTGCACCGCACAGACTTTCTCTCTCGTTATTCTTAAGATAGAAACATTTACTAAAAACACGTAAAATTGGTGAAATTAACTAATATAAATTGTTACAGAAACACTTTCCACAAAGAGCATAAGTGAACTAATACACTTATACACTGTTAAAGAAACATTGAGAAAAGAGTATCAAAGAGCAGAACAATTCAAATTTCAAAGTGCTCTATAAAATATATATGTTTGCTTATAGCTCAGAAACTATTGTCTTTATAACAATTAAATCAACTACTTGTGAAACAAAGTGCTTGTCTGTAGGTTTGTATGTTTATTGTCCGAGATATATGGAACCATCTAATTGATTGAATGCAGTTTTTTTTAGCACCACGCCATACTACCCGTTCGAGTTCTGTAATATTTACGCTTGTGGTTTTAGGAATTAGGAAGGTTATATTTAGAGGGAGTGTACCCACATTTGAGTGGGTTAGTGGAGAACTATTTTTTAAAAAAACACCCTCAGTACACCCGATCGAGATTCGAACCTCGATCTTCCCAACATCGGCAGTTTAGTCTGCTACAAGAGTAGAGCTTTAGACCACGCCGTCACCGAAGCGGGTTGCAGGTTTATTAATACTAAGCTTAAATATAATTAAACCAAATAGATTTTTTTATTAAGAATTTGTCTTAACGCATGATCAATGATGAATTCTCCCAATGGAATCTAAAACTCATTATTTTTCTGTATAACTTGTTTCCAAACCTAAAGAGTTATCACAGAATACATTTGAATGATAAATCCAAAGAGGAATAATTATTTTAGTTTAGTTAGTTGATTTGAATTCAGAGATTCTTATAAAGGATAGTTTCAAATATTCACTTATAACTGGACCCACCTCAATGGCGTAGTTGGCTAAAGCACTAGCTTTGTGCTGAGCTTGATTGCCGAGAATGGGGAGACCGAGGTTCGAATCTCGGTCAAGTTAACTGGGGTGAGGGTTCTTTAATGATTTCCACTCTCCCTCCATGCCAATGTGGGTTCACTTCCTCTAAATTCAACCTTCACTATTCCTAATTCATTAGCGTAGTCAGTACTTAAGCAAATAATCCAAACGGTTTAGTAAGACGTGGTGCTAAAAAAGAACAACTTATAAATGAATAAATAACGAGTAGATTTAGAAAGTTTTTTAAACAAAATTCTCTAGAAAGATTATAACTTATAATTTGTAAGCTATTTAAATATTATCATGTTTTTAAGAAGCTGAACAGGGATGTCAAAGGCAATACTAATGTTTTATGTGAACACTCTAGATGGCAAAATCGAGGCCTGCCCCAAGTGCAGCTAATGTTATGACATCAAGAAAAAATACAGACTCAACGATATAGATTCGGTGATAGGTTCAGAGATCTAAAAATGTGTGTCTGTGTGTGTATATATATATATATAACACACACACACACACACACACAACATAGTCCATTCTTTTCCTAGAACTAAATAAAGTATTTAATTTTTAAATTTAAAGTTATCGAAAACAAGCGGCGGTAACAGTTAAGTGGTTTCAATTTATATTTATACATAATGCTCAATTAAAATGGCTGGTAATCACTAATAATTCATTATGTGAACGTTAAAAAATACTGTGTAGTGTTAACATTTCACCAACCTTATAATTTTCAAGAATAATTTTAGCTTTATACACGTCACATGTCTAATCATGTTTTTTTTAAAACTAAGCTGGCAAGCTCGTTTATGATTATTAGTCTACTAGTTAATAAAAATTATTTCAACTACCAAAAAACGTTTGATTATGGTTGATTAAATGTTAATACGCCCATACCAACAATGATATAAAAAACTCTTATTATAATCAATAATTCTAAGGACTAGGCGAATTAAACATAGTTCATCATGCTATCAAACAAACGCTAACAAAGGATCCAACTGCCCAGGATCTTAAAGCGATCTTTGCATTCTATTCGTCCAAGGCCATCTATTATTATTGGGACAAAGAGAACAACCCTACCGCGAGAACAATTCATTCCCCTTCTCCGATTCTTCGTTTTGCTCTTACATTATTCCATTCCGCACCCCCATCCTTTTACACAGACAGAAACCCACCCTCTACAAGGGTCCGAACAAACCTCTCACCCCAAACTAGCTTGTTATCACACGTTCATTCATCTTTGGTAATGACTTTTATTAGTTAAATATATATATATATATATCTCATACAACTGGTCAAATTCTCGAATGGCTCAACTTTTAGCGAGAACAAATAGAAGCATTCCTGAAGGCTGCGTGTAAGGGTTGTACGGAGGGGATGAGGTTGAGTGAGGGCCTTAAATTATTACCTCCCTTGTTCGAGGAGGGATGGAGATTATATTCAAACGCGGTGCCCGAATTGCAAAGTAATAGTGTGTGGTCAGCAATTGTCCCCGGGGTGAATAATAACCGCGCCATGCCTATCTCTAGGGATGGAGGCGTGTCTCGGAACGTAGCAGGGCGTTACAATTTAAATACGTGGACCTACCTTTACGTCTACCATTGGAGTTGAATGATGACTTGACTGCTGGCTTACCTAGACGACTATTCTTGTTGCAAATAAGTTGATATGTTAGGTAAACAATCACCCCTAGGCCTCACCGTGGTCGTTGCGTGTACGGAGTACTGTTTAACCCTGCTAGATGCGTGTGCATATACAAGTAATGGTTAACCATGCTCGATGCATGAATATAGACGAGTACCTCTTAACCATGCTCGATGCATGAATATACAAGTACCGTTTAACCGTGCTTGGTGTGTATGGAGGGAATTAATACGTTTAGCCGTGAGCGATGCGTGTATGAGGACAAGTAACGTTTAGCCATGTTCGGGGCATGTATAGTAAAGTAGTGTTTAACCGTGGTTGGTGCTTGTTTAGTCAAGTACTGCGTGGAGTTTGCAAGGAGTCAAGTAATGTGTACTCGCTATATAACATCTCTAAATAATGACGGTTATATTATTATTATTATTATTATTATTATTATTATTTGCACCGCGTCTTACTGCCCGTTCGGTTTATACGCACTAACGCTAATGATGTAAGGGTAGAGTGATTGCGAGATGAAATGGAGGACCTACAGTTTAACGTGGGATCCGAACCACGGTGGAGGCCTGTCATTCCACACATTTACAAGTTGTGATAATACACGTCTTGTCAGAGGTGAAGGAAGAGTTTGGTAATCAGATAAATCTGTGCCGGGACCGAGGATTGAACCCTGGACCCGCAACACAGAAGTCCGACACCTTAACCCTAGACCACCAGGTCACCTTGGCTGTTATAAACGTATCGCTCAGAAAACTGTGAATAGATGAGAACAGTCGTGAATCACACGCAGAGCTTAATGCGAGCCTCGCCTCCCCAAGATCGTCCCAATAATCATAGTATGAAACCCCTACCCCCAAATCACAGTAAGCAGAGAGACTCATCACAACAACCCCCTTCCGCTAAGGGGTGGTTAATCCCACCGGGGATTCACATTTCCCTGTTCGCGTGCTCAATGCATGGGGAATATATCGCCCCGATTGTTTTGTATCTGGGACAAGCTCCGAAAAGGGCAAACGGGGGAAAAAGTCTCTTTCTTTCTCTCTCTTTTTCAATTGTTTTGATTGTCACCACACGACCAAATGTATTAAAATGATCGTGAACAATAGACACGCGCTGATCCCACCCCTGCAGGGAGCAATACCTACCCCTGTCATCCCCAAACAACCCTTACTGCATCTGCCACGAATCAGACAGCTACCACCGGGGGAGATGGGGGGGTGTCTCACGGATGAACAGTCGACGAGTAAGTCGAGCTGCTATCAATCTAAACGCTCGTCCCATTTCACTAGAGTCTGTCTGGATTGAAGTCTCAGCGTTTGGTTTTTACCTCTCCCTTGTACAGAGAACTACTATCCTTCCAGTGGGCCAAATATTTGCAAGATATGGCATAGATATCTAGAAGATAGAATTTAGAGGAAATGTACCCAGCATTTACGTTAAGGTTGAAGTGGGAAAATATTCGGGAACAAGTATCATTACACCTGGTCAATATTCGAGCGCCGACCTTCCTTACAGTGGAAAACTAGACAAGACAAGGCTAACCCCTCAGTCCACGTGTCCACCGATGTGGGTGTTTGTACTTTTGATCAGAAGCTGAGTAGGGGCTTAATCTAGGATGTATGATGAGAAAGGTAGTTTAGAGGAAGTGCAACTGCATTAGCTTGAAGGTTGGAAATTAATCACATGTGGATTGCTGACTGTGGACAATGCGAATCTAATGTTTAAACCATGCATAATAATTATTTTTATAACATACAGGCCACATTTCAGAACAGTTAATATCTTTAGTTAAAAAAAACTCAATTTTAAAATGATTATCATTATAAAAAAAATACTATTTTTCCCTAGAAATTTGAAACTATTTTTTTCAAGAAAGGCTGGAGAGTGCTAGTCTAATCAAGCTTGTCCAACCCTTGACCCACGTGCAACTTGCGGCCCCCGAGTTCACTCTGTGCAGCCCGCAAGCTCACTGTAAATAAAATTGCAGAAATAAACCACAAACTAGTCTCTCGGAGCTGACAAAAATGCTTGCTAGTTTCTGAGAAGTTTCCAGAATCAGATGTGTAATTGATTGCTGTGGGTATGTGTATGTGTATGTGTATGTGTGTGTGTATGTTTGTGTACTATAATGGGCTCTAGGTGTTATATCTCTCATGGATAGTCTCCAGTCACTGTCTCTAGCCAATTTCCCAATCTTATGCGGCACTCCGTCGGGTAAACGTAGATACACCTGCATTAAATCTTGAGATCAAGTCCCTTTCATAATTAATAACAAATTCGTGCCAGTATGCCGTAATCACTTGGGTGATTGTCCCTTTTCATAAGAGAAAAAACAAACTGTTCCCACATATGCGTGCTCCCAAACAATTTAAATGTCTGATGCGCAGATTCAAAAATTCCTGGTAATCAAATTCTAGTCAATAAAAGGTAAAGTATTTTACTTACCAAATCACCAACCTCACCAAATGATGAGCAAATTCCAAATGTCATAATCCTAAATTGTGTATTTCTACAATGTTTATTACAAGCTGCAGCTAGTCGCATGTATGTTGGTGTAACGAAAGGCTCTTGAGCCGCACATGATAGATCAGACCACGAGATTTAACCCATCTGCATTACACCAAGATTATACGAGGGAAAAATGAACAAACTCATCTTACATTTGAGTTTGTAGCTTATATTTTTTAACAAGAGCTAAAAAAAAAGCTCTTATGCTGGTACGTCACCCTAATCTACTACTATGCGAATAAAGGCTTTGTCCCACTATGCTACTACATTTTACAGCTACTTTTCTGTTACAATGTGTAAAGTCAGCGGCGATTAGTAGCGGCGAGTACAACAAATCACGTGGTTGTGTAGATTGGATTTCAGCATACACCGATACAACCATGTGGGGATAAATATCATATGCTACTGCCCCGCGATTCCACTGTAACACTGGGCGACCAGAGCGCTATTCGCTAGCGGTGGGTGAGTAACGTGACCCAATAGGCAGGCTACTGGATTGTAAGTAGCGCCAACAGTTGAACATTCCCAACTTCTCTAATTACTGCTTTTTCACTGGTTGGCGAGCGCTGGTCGAGTAGCGGCTAGTAAAGTAACAGTGTGACACAGCCTTAACAGGTAGTTCATGTTGAATGAAGGGGTCATCGGACGTATGATTCTCGACTGTATATATATACACAAGGCCCTTAAAGTTCTGATTTCAATTTGTTGCAGGCACTGAATGAAATGTTTCAAATTTAAATTTGTGTTTGGTCCCTTTGAATAAGGTCACTCGACAGTATAGAATTTGGCTGGTGTGCTTTCCCTGAATTTAAGTTGGGATATCATTTATTGCCTCACATTGGCACATACAGAGTACTAAGAGGTTTATCAACCAGTTATATAACAAAGAATTATCAAAAGAACAATGGACAAAGATATTTTTTATTCATTTAATTTATATGAGGTATTTAACGTGCATTTTATGAATCGAATGATTATATCAGCACCAGATCACGATTTATAAATTAACATAACGTTACATTTCACCAGTTATCAATTTTCGACTAGCCTAGAATTTAACCCGGGACTTTACCCCAGAAGATAGACATGTTACTGAGTGTGATAATGGGGTGGACTAAGTTATTAAATCTGTAATGTATTAATTAATATCAGTAGATCTTAATCACACATACAAACCCAAACAATGCAACATTTCTCATCGTATTAGTAGCCGTGCCCGCACAAGCGAGCTAAGCCGGCAGATTCGCCGCCTCCACTGCGGCAGAATGGGGCAGCTGAGTCTGTAGTGTGAACAGTGAACACCCTTCCAACAACCACCACAAGCCGCCACTGCAGGGTTGCAGCCTGTGATTCATCCATCTCTCTCCCCATGAACAAACGACCCTCCTAGTCCGCGTGCGACTGTCCTGCGCCATCCCAACTTCCCCTATTCCCTTGATTCCCAAAAACTGTGGCCCGGTTTATTGATACTGTGCTAACAATGGGAGGCTGGCTCTGAGGGTGTGTTGAGACATAAATAACATCAGAACAAGCGGGGTACACTCTCATACAACGACAAATGCAACGTTCTGCTGTCTCCTAGAGCAGTCATCGGGCTTCACTAAAATATGCGACGCATACATTGACATTTTCACCGAAAATAATGTAACTAAATTAGTGTTGGACAGCGGGACCGGTGCGCTTCTTGTTGCTTACCCTAACTAAGCTCTCTGTTCGCCATATATCCTACTTTGTTTGGCAGATATGCAGTCAGTATTTTATAAAAATAGAGGAATCCAGATTATTAACTGTAACCTCTATTTATACACGGTCAGCGATAGCTAGAGAGCTCCATCCCAGTGTGGACCAGCGTGTCCGAGTGGGATTGCATGCCCATCGAGCTGCTAGGTAAGTCTAACGTTCGTGTGACGCGGGTCAACGCAGTGTGTCGTGCGCAGAGACCAGGGGCAGGGGCGACTTAAGTGAATGACACGGGTGATGTAGGAAACTATTTAGGGAAAAGAAAAAAAAATAAGTTCACCCGACTGGGATTCGAACACCAATCTCTCTGTCACTGTCTATTCAGTCTAACACGAGAGAGAGTGACGCGTTGGACCATGCTACCACCATTTGGATTTTTACCGAGTAAATAAAACAAATTAAATAAACTAAAACAAAGGATTGGTGGCATGTAATTTTAAACACAAAATATATTCATAATGGTTGAAAGCCCAGTCCCTAATGTCTTAAAAAATAGCTTTTTTCTGGTGTTTTTGTTAAAAATGTGAGATGGAAGATTTTTTCCTTTTGAAAAAAATTATATCTTTTTTCCAGAAATGTTTCCCCCTAGAATGAGTGCAATCAAGATATCTCACTCAAGCTTTAAAGTGTAACTTCAGTTTAATTATATCTATGGAAGCTAGCACCAGAAACATCAAATGAATTACAATAACGCTATAACATTTAGTATGTCTCTTTAAGTGAAAAACCTTCTTTTCGTTTTTTGAGGTAGTTTGTTAAATATTTTTTGAAGAAGATACAGTAATTTTTTTCTCTTTTTCTTTTCTTACAAAGTTGCGTTGGGCGTTTTACACTCGTTTCTGACGAGGTCCGATAGAACTAAACCTAGGTCGGGGGATTGGAAGGTAACAAACTATTTTTTTTTTCCAAGAGGCAGCCAATGCTCTTTGTCCAGTGGCAGCAATGTAAAATGTTAACTGTGTTCTTTTAATTGTAAAAGCCATATTGTGTTCTCTCTCTTTTATATCCATCTTTCCTGTAACTTCTCCCAAATATATATTAATAAAGCAATAATAGTGATTCTATACCCTGATTTTGCTTGGAAGAACATTAGAAAAAGTTCAAATATATTTCTTTGCGGCCAACATTGATAACATTTCACTTTATTATTTGTGTTATTTTATAGGTATTGATGATATCTATCAAAAGTGACTGCTTCAGATAACATGACTTGATGTATGAATGTATTAAAATTATTTTAGTAACTTTAGTAACTAACTTTTACTGTTCTTCTTCCAAAATCATACTGTAGTTCTTTCTCACAGTCACTTATCGACTACAGCGCCTTTGTGGTTGAATGCAAAACTCTCACTAATTTCGGGGTTCCCCTGTCTTACTCTAGACCAGATATGTTAATATTTCACTATTATAATCGGAGCTTTTACAAATATATCTTCTTTCCTTGTAATCTCATAGAGTTACCTGAAAGGGTTTATGTAAAATTACTAGTAAATTTTCATATAAACTACTGTAATTATAGCAACCAATTTTCGTTTTATTTTCTGCTAAAATATCAATGTCAGGTACATATTGTATTGTTAGCACCAATAGACGGGAAATTAAAAGGCGTCAATCGTACCATGACTGGTTATCTGATAGATAAGAGGTCAGGGTTCGAATCCCAACCAAATATATAGATTTTTCCCACCTTAAATATTTTACATTTTCCCCCTAAAACAATGCGGGTGAACTTTCTCTTAATTCCACCTCTTTTACTCTTGAACAATAGTGTAAATATGCGGATATCCGAGACGAGTATGAAAAAGTGAAAAAAGGGAATATTTTGTTCTTACTTTTACATTAGTTGATATTCATTTACAAGTGTAACTGTGTAAAAATTGTAAACATGGAACTCGTGGGTGCCATAATATGTGCGTATTGTGGATAAAATTAGTTTACATTTTTTAACGATCGCACATAATCTATTTTCTCGAAATTTGCTCAATGATTTTGATTGGAATGTTATATCTAGATACTTTATTATTATAAACAAGATGAGAACCATCATTTTAACATTAAAATGATTTTAAGGGTACTTTACATAAGGGAAATGTTCAAATTTTCACCATTTCTCTGCAACCAGTTAAGATAATATTAAGTTAATTTGTAAATTGTATCCATGCTGCACTAACGCAGGGTTTGAATATAAACTTTTGTCTTAAATCAAATAGATCATAATTTATCTATCAAATAACCCTTTCCTTATGGCCTGATTTAACCAGTAAGAGCCGTATATGCTTTCAAATAGTATTTTTTTTATTAATATTTTACGTTATGATTAGATACGTTGATGCATAATGGATATGTTAGTAATGTATGTGATGAAAACAATGGATGAATAATGTTATAATTTGAATATATACGGTTGAAAGGGACGCGGCCCGTGTGTGTATTTAAAGCTAGAGAGACCGTTTTGTCCATGAGTGTACTCGTGTAATGAACCCTGGCGACAGTGACATTGGAGCAACTGTCAATGCACGACTAATGACCTCCAGCACATTACGCCTTTACAATCAGCCAGCGGGCCATTTCTTTCCTCCAACACACATCACACAAGTTGAGAGGGGAGATTGTTATCATCATAAGAATCGCGTCTCTTTCATACATGATAATAACTTTTATGGAGTAGGGATAAGAAAGCAATAAATTTACAGGCAATCTACCCGCATTTGTGGGGTGGGAGAGTGGAAATACAATTAGTAAGAATCACCTTTAGTGCATTAATCAGTGATTCCAACCCTAACCTCCCCATCACTCACAATCCAGCAGAACACAAGAGTGACACGTCAGTATCAAGGATTTTCAACTTTTTTCAACTCACGGCACACTGAACAAGGCACTAAAACTGTCAAGGCACATCATTAGATATTTAAGGAGAGATTTTATCATAAAAAAATAATCAATGTGAAGACATTTTTTTAGTAATTAAAAGTTCGATAGCTAAAAAGCTAAAAATTGTGTTATTTTTAAAAATAATGTTGACCATATTTTAAAATATTTATTTTTACTGTTAAACTTTTTATTTCCACTCCTAAGCTCGCGCGGCACACCTGCGGATCCTTCGCGGCACACCGGGTGAAAAGCATGGCGTTAGACCAGGCAGCCGACAATGCGGGGTTTTAATATTAAATAACAAACATTCATTATAAAATGTTAGGGGAACTTCCTTAATATTGATATTGCTATCAAAACTACTTTAAGATATTTATTTTATTTATTCTTGTTTTATTAATGGAAGACTAAAACTTAAATAAATTTGGTATATTTTTTTTTCAATAAAAGTATTAATAAAAGTAACAAAAAATTATTTACTTAGAAAAAAAATGTGTTAATCAAAAGAGTATAAAATTGTTTTCAAACAAAAGATAAAATTTGAGAAATAATTCAAAACTTACACTCACAATGAGACTGTACTCGACATTTAACAATATCTGACCAAAGTGACAGAGATGGGGGTCAAAAAGATCGGGTCTAAGGAACCCTTATTCACGACTAGGTGCACCTAAGTTATTATTAAATGTTTCGAGTTCTTCCTATTCTATAATATTTTTTTATGAATCCCCTCCCCCCATTGGCTGGATATTGTTTCTTTTTTTATGTTATTTCCTAAATTGCGGCCGGGGTTCGATCCTCGGTCCCGGCATAGATTTATCTGATTTCCAAACCCTTCCTACACCTCTGACAAGACATCTTGTGAATGTGTGGAATGCCAGGTCACCACCGTGGTTCGGATTCCACGTTAAACTGTAGGTCCTTCATTTCATCTCACAATCACCCTACCATTACACATTAGCGTAAGTGCGTATAACCCGAACGGGTAGTAATACGCGGTGCTAATAATAATAATATTTCCTAAATTGATATTTTCTCCTTTAAATGGTATAATTAATTCCAAATAATGGTCCCCATGGTGTAGTGGTCAGTGCACCTGGCTACGAGCCTAAGGGCCCCGGGTTCGATTCTCAGCTGGTACCGTGGGTATTTTTCCCGAAAGGGGAATCACTCCAACGGTCACCAGGGTTTGGTTAATGAGGCTTAAATTAGGTTTAAGTGTTTGCACTGGTTCCACACCCTCATACTTACATCACAATCAACTCGATGTTGGAAAGAGCCTCCAAGAAAAGGCTGTACTGTTGTTAGTTCGATTGGGCGTCCCCTGGTCAACGGTACACTAGTACTGACTGATCTTGCCACTATTGGGCTACGGATGATGTAGCCCAGACGCACAATATTATATATTAGCCTCAAGTAGCTCGTGACTTCTATTTTAAATCTATGTGAGGCCTATGAGCGTATAGCCTACCTTATAAAGATTCGAAATAATACACTCAATGAGGGTTTGGGCATAGTGACTAAATGAGCTTACCCACATTCTAAGCCAAAAATCGGTAACCAAGGGGGTCGCAGACAGGTGAATCACTAGTGATCCGAAGCAAAAAATAAGTTTGGTCTAAGGTGCTTAAAGCCCCTCTTGTAAAAACAATTCTTAGAGTTAGTGCTGGATATTATACTGCTATGTTTGATTAAGTGAGTTTGTAGGTCATGTGCCACGACAGCATTGTATTCAGAAAAATTAAGTCACATGACTAAAATAGAACCAATCGATTGAGTATGATTTTGATAGGAGCTTTTAAAAGAAAAGGTATTTTTTCTTTCCCTTTCATATATCCTACCAGATAGAAGAATTTCGGTAAGAGAAATGGCCTTCCAGAACATCCCTTCTATCAAAATCCTACGTCTACATCTTACACACGCTCTCTACTTAGTCCTTATGTAATGTTTACGCCCCTCTCCCTTCACCCGGGGTTCCCACCACTTCTCTCCTGGGACGTGTAGAGAGAGAGAGAGAGAGAGAGCAACGAGAGAGGGATAGAAAGATACAACAGCCCAGCTGGGACCACGATGATTGCGCTGAATTTAACTTGATGAACGCCGTGAACACCCGACTTTATGGAAATGGTATGTTTACAATGCCATGATGTTTGCTGAATGGGCTGGGGAAAGTCGGGGGTGTTTGGAAACTTTTGGGGAGGGAGGGGAGCCCTTGCCTCTAACATACCCTGCCCCTCACTCAACATGACGAGAAGGCCCAAAAGAGGACAGTATATGCATATAAAGTGATAGAAACTGTTTTACACACGTAGATTGAGTTAGTAGCTATTCAGGAGATTTATGCTTTTAAGCTCAACGGCAAATATATGTCGGTGGCTAGAAGTGAACATTTTCCGGTAAAAATTTCAGATCGAATCACAGGCGAAGGGCCTATAACAGTTGTTTCCAACCTTTTGGCGGGGTCTGGACCCAATTTTTGTGTTCAAGACCATAGTGATCACTTGATGGCCTGTAAGCGTCCAAATCCTGAGGGCTATATACATTTAATCACACTTGTGAGGTAGGTGGAGTTTAGAGAATATGTACCTTTATTTGCATGGAGGGAGGCGAAGGGAACCGTTTACGAAAATTCATCCCCAGTCAAAATTTGAATCCTAACTTCCATCACCGACAAACAAACAAGGTTGTCGTACGTAAACAGCCGCGTCCTTTATTCAATTACTATGAATCGCTTATATAATGATTAATAATGTGACTAAAATGTTTCAAAAAAGTTTACGAACCTAGTGGGTATTTTTTTAAATTATGCTAGCAACGCTACGTGCCCAAACACGAGACTGCTCTAGCAAAAAATCCACAAAAACTGTCTAAGTTGAGTAACCAAAAGGAATCTAATCAGTAATTTAACAGTTTATATCAATCAAACCACATACGTTTCTATTTTAATATTGCACCTACATAATATAATCATTATATTCACTTCAAAAATAAACATAAAGCTATAACCTCAACAAGTATTGTAACCCCACCCTAAACATGCCGCGACTCCAAACCCTCAGATTGCTACTGAAATTGATTCCATGCAGCTGATAATATTGGTCAAAACAGAATAAAAACACAAAATAACTGTCCCCAAGAAGAAAAAACATTATAGAGTACTCACTAAAATAGTTTTTTTGTTCACTTACCAAACCATGTAACAAATTAACAACCGCTTCGGTGGCCGCGTGGTCTAACACACTACTCTCGCAGTAGATTAGACTGCCGATGACGGAGAGATTGAAGTTCGAATCTCAGTCGGGTGAAGCGAGGTTTTTTTCCAAAATAATTTTCCACTCTCCCTTCATGCAAATGCGGGTACACTTCCTTGAAGTGTAACCTTCCTAGTCCCTAACAAAGTGTAATTATTACACGATCATGTAAACCGAACCGGTAGTAAGACACGGTACTAATAATAGAGTCACATTTTAGTTAGAAACTGTGCATTACAATTTGTCTGATTAAAAAAGATATTGGGTGAACTAGTTGTCTAGGGGTAAGGTGTTAGACTTCTGTGCTGGCGGCCGGGGTTCAATCCTCGGTCCCGGGACAGATTTATCTGATTACCGAACCCTTCCTTCACCTCTGACAAGACATCTTGTGAATGTGGGGAATGCCAGGCCACCACCGTGGTTCGGATTACACGTTAAACTGTAGGTCCTTCATTTAATCTCACAATCACCCTACCATTACACATTAGCGTAAGTGCGTATAACCCGAACGGGTAGTAAGACGCGGTGCTAATAATAATAATAATAATAATAATAATAATAATAATAATAATAATAAAAAAGATATTGAAATTATTTCAATTAAGTTGGCTAATCTGAAAATAATAGGCAATTGAAACTACATGTGAATGACCCTTAGGTTCTCCAAGCTGGGAAAATATTAAAGATGACGATAAAAAAAGGTTTGGGAAACAGTGATCTATATTATATAGCACGGTTGGTTGAGGAGTTAGCGCATGATCAGGACAGTCAAGGATGTAAGTTACATGACTTTTTTATATTTAATTAATTAATTATGTTTGTCCTGGTTTAATTTAGATAAAACAGAAGTTACTCTTCTTCAGCTACCCATCTAGTTACGAGAGTTGGTAAAAAGACAATTACAGTAGTAAAAAGCCAACAGGATGGAGTTGCGACGGAATTAATTCGTTTACGCTTAAATGAAAATAATATTATGATAATGCACATAACAAGATAATATAAACCAGCAAAAAAACATAAGCTAGAAGAGCTTTATTATTTTAGAGCAGATATTAGCGGAGTGGTTGTTGTTCCTCGAGCCCCAAAAAAGGGGTTTTAGGATGCGATTTAAAAACTACAGCATTTTTAGAATAATCCTGTTTAGAAATCGTTTTTACACTTCCGTTTTATAATTTGAGGTAAAATGCTCCACTAATAGTTGCCCTAACCAGCCAATCACTATGCCAGCAGTGAGTGACGTCTACAGGGCTATTTAGTAATTCATTTGTTGGTTTTATGACCAAGGTTTACTCTTTAGCTTAACTTCTAGTGATCATACATTAAAACATAATAATCAAATTAAAATAGGAAAGCTAAATTTTATCAAAAAAGTTTAATAGATATTTATTATATCGATCGAAAACTGCAAACATTCACAGATCATCACTTTACAAATAGTACAAATCACAGATCAAAGCACATAGATACTCTAGAATGCAGATGTTTGGCTCGAGTTGTTACGTTAAGTTACATGAATCGTGATCACACATAGATTTTCTTAAGTTAAGTTAATTTTAAGTTAACGCTACCTTAAGTTAAAGTTAAGTTGATCGTGATCCCGGCATTACCACCATGACTTTACCCTCTCTAGAAGTTGTGCTGGTTAGTCCATTTCTGCTTCAACGATGAAAACAAAGTATTTTATATTTGATTCACATACACAGCTAAAACACACAATCCAAGATCGCAAACAAAGCCCATTTAATTAAAAGAGGATCAATTGAAAACGTGTTTGACTACAATTTTATTACACAAATATCGCAGTTTCATTACACAGATATTCTGAAGAATAACTCATAAAAACAGATCGGAAAAGTTATAAAATAATCTCTATAGAATAATTAAATCCCGTTATGATATAACAACATAAAAAAAATCCTTGTCCGGTATTTAATCAGCTTACGATTTTGTGTACAGGCATACAAACTTCAATAAATACGCCGATATTCACGAAACCAGAGATACTTTTAATACCAAGAGCTTACTTTCCAGTTGGTAGGCCTACTATTTTAAAATGTACAACTATTACAATGGACTGACTGTGCACATTAAGTTAGGTATTTTCGTTTAGTTCTTGTTGACACAAACTCATTAGCGTTGAAATCTTTATTACTTTTCCCTCATAAAATAAAAAAATAATAAAGGAAATGAATAAGGGTTAAAGCATGCGATGAAAATATTTAAAGCAATATTTCAAACTTAATACCCGGACCTGTATATCTGAACCACAATACCTTCGGAGGGCATTAGTGCATTAAATGTCTACAAGAAATACTTTTTTCCTTGTGCCCCGTTTTTTTTCCTGTGTAAGCATAAAGGAAACCATTTTCATATTTCACCGCTGTAACTCTTTTACTTCATCCTTCCCTTACCGCAAGAGTACAGTCCGTTTAAGAAACAAATGTCCACCACATTGTACACTCATGTATATGACTGTGTGCAGCAGCGTGAAAAAAAAAGGTTTAAGAATAAAGATTAGATCAAGATATTTAAATATTATTAAATAAAATAATGACTAATCGGAAAAATATCAGTTCATAACAGCTTAATATTAAGATGATTTACAGAATATTTCGTTTGCATGCATGTAGTAAATCTAAGACTGCACTGCAGGGGTGATACAACCAGCTAGATAAGGGAGCAGGGGTGTTACAACCAGCTAGAAAAGGGGGGGGGGGGCTACTTCCGAGGGGTGTGAGAGCCCAAGGGAAAATAAAGAAAATCATCTCCAAGAAGGTGAGATGGAAGAAAATGCGAGTTAAGGCAAATATGTTTGCAGAAAGAGGACATCTCGATTTCACCAACAATACATTTTATTAACCCTACAGGGAATCGAATTGGTCTTCCCGCTGCGAAACAAGAGTTTTAACATCTGTTGACTTGATGCTTTAGCAAGCTTGAAAATTAAAAGATAATCGAAAAAATATTAATAACTATTTATGGTTTTAACTATTTCAAAACAAATGAGGATGTCGGTGAAGGCCATTTAGTCAATGCAATGGAAGTAATTTTGTGAGAATTTGTTCAGCATTTATTTGGGATTATCCGAAATTTTCCTTGTTTTAATCTTTTATTTAGTGTAAGAAACCAAGATGAAAGAATATAACCCACTCTCTCACTCCCCAGTGAAAAATATAGAACAGGGGATGCATTTTGGCCAATATCTTATGAAATAGAAAAGGTTTCTTCTTTTTCTCAACGTTTTAAATGTAAAATGTCAATACCAGGCGATTCTATTTCTTTCTTTCTTTAAAAGAAATATTGGCCTCTTTACGTGACAGTTTATTTTACTTTAGTTAAGAAAAAACCCGACTTTTTCTCATCGATGAAAGTGTGAAGGAATATCTTCGCAAAATTTTAAATTTGTGGTTTATATAGCACTACAACCACCGAAAGTATCCACGTTACAGAGTGGTTTTCAATATTTCCTTTCGCTTTGTCTTTCTTTTGCCCATTTCTTTCTTTCTCTGTGAATCTAACCTTTATTTTCTGTACCAAGTTTCTTTTATTTCGTAACCTAGTTTATTGAAACCCATTCCTGCGACATTCTTTCTTCTTACAACAAGCATTATTGCAAAAATTCAAAAAAATAGGAGAGGAAAAGAAAGGGCTGGAATTGTTTCCTTATTTTCTCGTCTATGTTTTGTTTGATTTCATTTTTCATATACTTTTTTTTTTGTACCAGCATGTGCGGTTGAACCAGCCACGATATGAAAACGGAAAGAGGGATGACGAGGGGTGGGAAGGTGGGGGATAGTATTGGTTACTTTTTATTGAGTGTGGCTCTCTAGGGGTCGTGAAACTGCCCGCAATACCGACGTTAAGTTTGATCGGGTTGAAATACTATTGGGAGTAAACATAAAAGGGTAGGAGAAATAATTGAATTGAAGTTGTTATAAGAATAGAAACAGGAATTCGATCAAAAACAATATCACTACAGAAGAAGTGTTAAAATGTCCACATACACACACACCTATCTTCTATACTTATAAAATAACATGTCCTGGATGACTGACTGACGCTGAGACTGATTCATCATCGCCGAGCGCAAACTATCAAGGCTACAAGCATGAAATTCGGACTGTATATTCATTTTGTTATGTAGGCACCCACTAAGAAAGGATTTTAGAAAATTCCACCCCAAAGAGGTCAAAATAGGGGATGATATTATGTATGAAAGTCCGTCATTTTGAAAGTTACATAAACAAAATTTTGTATTTCGGTTATTGACGTAAAACAAAAAATACAGTGTTTCAGGAATTTTGGAAATTTTATTTAATAAGGGATGAAAAAGGGGGTGAAAGTTGTATCGGACTTGCATTATTTTTGATCTGAGGTCAAGTTATGGTCATCAACATAACGTAATATTTTAAATTAATCTGTAAATACATATGTATATTTTCGTATGTGTATATAATCAACTTCCACGCGAGCAAAGCCGCGGGCAACAGCTATCTAGTATATTATATTAATATTATCTTGTCCAACACCTTAGCTCAGTCGGTAGCATGTCTATCCACTGAGATAAGAGTCCTGGGTCGATTCCCGAACGGATGAACCATTTAATATTTGTGAAATGTGTATTTCCCCTTTCAAAGTGATAAATTAATTGTCAGAGGCTGGGTGGTTTGTCTGTTATAGAATTGATTTAGTTTATAAGTTTGGATATAATCAGTCAGTTCAGGAAGAGAACTTTAGATACCTAAACAATAAGTAGTTAAGGTATTTTTAACTACTCTAGGATTAAAATTAAAGCCTTTCAGATGGGGATATATGTTTATGAACACGGAATAATACAAACCCCTTGTCTAGTGACAAGATGTACGTTTCACAAACATCAGCTCAACCATAGTCTCGAGCTTGCTATATAAGATCATAATATTTTAACAACCGTCCCCGTGGTGCAGTGTTCAGTGCACCTGACTACAAGCCTCGGGGTTCCGGGTTCGATTCCTGGATTGTACCTAGGATATCCCCCCCCCCCCCCGAAAGGTAATGATTTCAACGTTAATAAGGGTTTGGTTAATTAGGCTTAAGTTATGTTAAGATACACATCGGCCCCACAACTTCATAATAACTATCATCACATAATCTCATTGCGGGTCCGACGTGAGACAACCTGTAGCTAATAGTCTGCACATATGACTCCCAAACCTGAATGTATTATTATATATTATTATTAGCACCACGTCTTACTACCCGTTCGGGTTGTACGCACTTACGTTAATGTGAATGGTAGGGTGATTGTGAGATGAAATGGAGGACCTACAGTTTAACGTGGAATCCGAACCACGTGGAAGCCTGACATTCCCCAAATTCACAAGTTTTTAATACAGTCTTGTCAGAGGTGAAGGAAGGGTTTGGTAATCAGATAAATCTGTGCCAGGACCGAGACTGAACCCGGCCGCCAGCACAGAAGTCCGACACCTTAACCCTAGACCGCCAGGTCACCAACCTGATTGTAATGTACCTCCCAGCTTTCAGTCATAATATATGCAAATAAATATATATTTTAACAATCAATTTCCGCGATATTATAATCATTATATTTAATTAATAGAAATGTCTGAGTAACAAATTAAAACTAAATATGTTGCTTAGTTACTTAATTTCACTGCGACTACTCGTGTTCTATAATCCTCACCTTGGCTGGCAAATAAATATCGATAAATGTGTTAATCCGAGCTTAGTTTAGATTCTGAGCTCCAAAAACATATTAACCTTTCTCGGAATAATGTGGTATTAACGCTTTAGGTTGTTACAGGAACTCATAATTTGAATTATATGCATAATTTTTGAGACATTTGTTTTTTATTTTGTGATAGGGTGCTTTTTTTTAAGATACAGCCCTCTAATTTCAGTCAATTCCCTTAGTTAAAAATATGTACAATGAATTTGTCTTTTAACCTTTGTCTTAAAATAAGATATGTTTTAATCGATATTTTACTACCTGAACTGGGAGCCACGCAGACTAAATGTCAAGCTCATTAGTAGCGAGGGTGGTCTTTATTATTTTGTCATTATTCTTAAACGCAAATGAGGGTACACTATTTAAAATACTTATCTTTCTAATCCATTTTTGATTAATGTAATTGAATGCTTACAGCCCAGATGGGCAGTAAAATGCGGATCAAATAAAAGTAATGTTCCCCCAAATTAGGCCTACCCTTCTGACATATTCCCATTTAATTAAAATAATATCCTGGTTCAGCGGCCGCATGGTCTAAGGTGGCACTCTCGTGTTTAACTAGACTGCCGATGAAAGAGATATCGGGGCTCGAACCCCAATAGGGCGTAGTGGGTTTTTCCGCGATGGTTTTACACTCTCTCTCCATTCAAATGTGGGTACAATTCCTCTAAATTCAACCATCCTCATCCCTAACTCATTAGCTTAGATAGTGCATATGTGTAAAAGCTGAACAGGTAGTAAATGCGTTGTAAAAAAATAATAAAAAATAGCTATTGTGGACTGAAAGAGCGTCCAGGTACAAATGCCATTGCAACGTACCAAGAGGCAAGAAAAGTGTCTAAATTATGTTGTGATGTAATATCGAATGAGACTTTGACACATGAGAATCATAAATGTTTTTTTTATCACCAAGCTATCTAGTTTTGTCCTGTCCTAAGGATCATACATTATTCTATATTCATTATATTTATTTGACTAAGTACACTTGAGTGTAAAGTGAGCATGTTTTTCCTGACATTTTCGGGGTCAATCACTCCAAAATCATCGAGAAGAGTCGAGAAGATGTTGCCATTTAAATGATGCATAATACACGTTACATGTAGTCAATCCCCCCACATGTACTATGGGACAGTGTCATTAAACTAGGTCTATTAAATATAAGTGGTATGACACGGTACATGAAAGTAGGGAGATAACCTGGGCCGATAAGCCCTTTTGTCGATATTGCCGGTAACCGATGCGGTTAAACAATGTTTCAAAGGTTTACAGTAACGATACTCAAAAACAAGAATTATCTGATTTTGCCACTTTTTATACTTTTAATGATTTGATTTGTTGAATAAATATTTTAATTAAAGTTTAAACGTTAAAGTTGGTTAGATATAATATTTTATTGTTGGACCTACTACACTGTTATAATAAACAAGAATGTACGATGCATAATTACAAATAAATTAAAATACACACATGATTACTGAACGCGATTCTATGTGGCTATCCCCTAGAGTACGCAATATCACAATAATGATATGTTATCTTGGACGTGCTGTGTGAATAAGTTACGGTTATGTAAATAAAATATAGTTTAGTTAATTCAGCTAACGGAAAAAAGGGGTATGTAAAATATAAATAACTCAAATACAAAACGAAGATTATTTAAATAGAAAGCAAAACCTGGGTGCATGCGCGAGCCTCGGCTCGTACTGAAAGATGTATACCAACCTAATATGAAATATTACCTACAACTTGTATTCCATTAGAGCTACGTTACTTATAGCCATAATATGATGTAGTTTTAATTCTTTATAAATCCACAACTAATAAAATCATACTTGACCACCTAAATTGTTTTTGATAATGTTTAACTTTGCTACTTGAGGCAATTTTTTTATTCTAATATGGATAGTATTTCAAGTATTTCATAATTTGAAATAAGCTTTAAGGTAAATCAAATTGAATGGTTTATTTTGTTTAGAATGTTGGTTTTGCTGTTTATTAAAAAATGAAATATCTAACACAGAATTAAAGAATGTGTGTTTACATGCAAATTTAAATATTTTTGTTTGAACTTTGAATTTCATGACTTGAGAATTTAAAATATTTCTGAAGATTTTGAACTATTGGCGTAAGATGATAAAAAAAAAACTACTATCCTTGACCGATTGTGCCAATATAGGCCGTTAAATCCGATCGGTTATCGGCATCGGCCCAGCCCTAGTCTTAACACAGAGCTAAAAGTAAGAGAGAAAAAAGGTCTGAATAAGTAAGAAATTCTTGTCACTGGATGTGATTATTTGCATCGTTATCAGATTTTACATTTCAATTTATTAGCAACTGACGTGATTACAACATTATTTAGTTTCGATGGATTAAATAGAAAAGCTATTAAATTTAGTAGTTACGGTCATAATCTAATTAATATATTTATTGGATTGAAAAATTACACCTGGATAACGCAGTGATTATAGAATTGACGTACTAAGCCAAAAATCCCGGGTTAGATTCCCATGTCCAGGTGTTATTTTTTCAATGTAACAGAATATATTTATATTTAGTCCGTTTGGACTTCAAATTGTATAAATTTATTTAATAAATCGTTGACAATATCGATCCAGGACATAACTCTTTTATTATTTTGGGTAGTGTCAGATCTTGTAGCAGCTACCAAGGTGGAATTGGAGGGGGCCACGAGAAAGGGCCAGTGTTTTTGCAGTTTTTATGGCAAAACATTTTATTGGCTAAAATAAATAAAATATTACTCCAGTAAAAACGTAGAGTTTAATTTTCTTCACATGTTGATATCAACAGTTCCTGAATATATATCATGAGTATGGTGGTATTAGATGAGAAACTTCTTAAATGAAAAGATGTCATTGCATTTTAGGACACCCTTGACAAATATTCAACAAATATTGAAATCACCATGTGATGATAATTATGTATACTTTATTCATTTTAGCCCAAAAGAATTTTTGCAATAAAAACATCAAAAACACTGGTATTTATCGCGTCCTCTTCCACCCCACCTTAGCTATATAATATAAGAGAATACGATACCTACGGTGATCTTAAATACATCAAACCTACCCTAAAAAGAAGGTTAAAAACTGAAAAGATGCACCCTGTTGAAGTGTTTGGAAACGAGTCGCTAGACCCACCCCCAACTAGGTGAATCAAATCGAAGCGTGGCATCTAGGGAAGGTTTTTTCTTCCACGCATTTAAATTGATCAATCACACCTAGACTAGTCGAAGCAAAGCGAAAAGAATTCTCCGTGGATACTTTCTTCGATTCGATAGAGTCGCCAGGCGAAATCTGTGTATTAAGTAATATCTAGGAAAGTTCGAGTACATTCGGTAGATCACTATGGGTGTTATCGGCCAACGAGGTTGTGAAAATATTAATTAGCTCGCGTGTAAGTAGCAAGGTGTTCAAGTTTGTTTTGTTTGTAAAATGAAACCAATTACTTTATTCTATGGATACAAATTTATTTACGAGAAAAATTACAAAAACTATAGTAATGATAACATGAGCAAGAAGGCATGAGAGGAAATCAATAACAAAATAGATACTTTAATAATACTTAGCAGCGCGTCTTACTACCCGTTCAGCTCATACGAAGTACTAATTACTCTAATGGCTTCGGAATTGGGAAGGTTGAATATAGAGGAAGTGATCCCGCATTTGTGTGGAGGGAGAGGGGAATTTTATTTAGGAAAAATACCCCCAATTTACCCGAGCGAGATTCGAACCTTGATCTTCTCGTCCTCGTCAGTCTAGCTCAACACGAAACTAGCGCGTTAGCTAACTACGCCAGAAAAGTGTAAAAAATTAGAAAATAACACATAAGTTTAACTGTAGTCTCTTAGCGTTTATATACAAGCATTTATGTATATTTTATCCATTCCGGTGGTCTTGGGGTAAAGTGCCGAGGTTGACGGATTTTTCTTGAACGATACAAATTCGTAGCACAATTTCCTTTGGAGGAAAAGTAGAGCCATCGGTCCTGTGTCGATTGTAGAATGTAAGAGAAACCTGGAAGGTATGTGAAAATACCCTTACAGGCAAAATTGTAAGGCCCTTTTGCGATTGCTTATAGAAATTCTTATGTTCTGATATAAGCTAATCAATCGGTTCAGAAAGTGCACGTTAAATACCTAAAATAAACAAATAAGATATATATTTTGTTACAAGGGAATAATACATCGTGTCATGTGGTTATAATTGTGAAAGAAATACAGAAATTTGTTATTCATATTCAAAACCACCAAATAATGATTTTCCCGTTCGCTTGAATGTGAGCCTAAATAGCGAACGTCCATTGATTGATTTATCTAGGTTTGAGGGAAGCTTAAACATTCCTGTAACTATCGCTGTACAATTTATCACTATGGAATGTAATTTAAAACTCTCCTTTTTGACAAATTGGGTCAATCAAACTAGACAGGTGGAAGGAAACTTACTACAGTAGACTTTTGTCAATGTTAGTCATTTTATATATCTTTTGTGTGCTCCTTTATAGATATTTATAGAGGTCAGTTACAAACATTTTTAATGACAAGTAAAACTTATAATTTATTGATGCACATTTCTTTCTGATCACGTTCAAAGAATTATCCCATGAGCGAATGGTGAAACTGCAACACATACTGTGCATTCACACGTTCGCCGAAAAGAAACGTGGTCACGTGATTAGCTCTAATACAATCACAAGACTTCCGGCTCATCGGCACGAGCTGTTCTTAGAAATATGAAGTGGAAAATTTTCCCTATACTTTTTCCGGAAAACTTTTAATATTATTTCGGTTAATTTATTTCAACTGATTAAATGAATAATAATAGTAAAGGTAGTAATAATAATTAATGGTAGTGATAATAGTAGTATTAGTAGTAAAAAAAACTGCTTCTGTGGTCGCACGGTCCAACGTGCTACTATCGCAAGACACCGTATGCAGGGAGATCGGGGTTCAATTCGGGTGCATTGAGGGAGGTTTTTCTAAATGGTTTTCCCCTCATTCTCTACACAAATGCGGGTGTAGTTCCTGTAGATTCGACCTTCCGTATCCCTAGCTCATTAGCGTAATTAGAACATAAGCTAATAAATCGAACGGGTAGTAAAACGCGGCGCTAAGAAAAAGTAGTAAAGAAACAAACGAATGCAAGCCTTCTAAGACCCGTTATGTTCATAAATCATATTTCAATTTTGTATCATTAACAAGTTAATTAAAATAATTCTAAGGTCGTCGCGACATTTGTCAATCCCCCCCCCCCCCCCAATCTTCCGTGTTTCCTATCTACCCCTCTTTCATCTTATAACCTACTCGTCTCTTAACACACTATAAAGTACAATACGCTCTAGGTGCTAACTCCACAATTTAACCCCTCCACTTCAAACTACCATTGCGGAAAATTTTCTGGAAAAGAAAATTTTCCTATTCAAAATTTTAATCTCTAGCTGTTCTGCTAAAGTTAAACTTATCTCTCTCTACTTTTGTCCGCTCTGCCTGAGATTTTCGGCACGTGAGGATCAATCAAATCTTAGAACCAACTATCTCAAATCAGTGCGCATGCGCATATCACAGCGCATGCGCTGCAGAGCTAGAAGCGAGCAGACAGCTTCGTTGGACTTTTTGAGGATATTTTAAATAACCCGTTAATGTAGAGCGTGTGTATAGGTGTTTTGGATTGTGCCACGACACGGCATTATAATTTGAAAACATCCATTGGGAAAATAGTCTATAATATATGTTTATCCACTAGAAAAAAAAATATGTTTATAATAATCTGTTTTAATTTAGCGTTGCAATGCATCATGGGTCAACATACAGCATGTGAATTGATGAGCTACTATAGCAGATTCCGCTTTCTATTTTCGGCAAACGCGTGAATCAAGCTTTACTCTTTTATGACGACCCATTTTACTGCCACTTAAACGCCAAACCATAAAAATAATCTATGATACAAGTTACAAGTTGAACAAACTGAGACACGAGAATAAAAACAAAAGTGGCATAAAATTGATACTTTCAATGTGTAACAGACTCTGGTGAAAAAAACAACAACTTCAGAGCAATGATACAGGTGACATAAAAAAAATGTGATATTGCCATAATATAAGAGCGCGCACGCGCAACACCACATCTGGTGGTCCCGCGCATGAGCAGTGTGTGGTAGAGCCGATGCTCACCAGGTGGCAGCACCAGTCGCCACTCCTACTGCGCTGAACAATGAGGGAACTCTTCTCCACCCGCTACCATTCAGAACATTATACCACGACAAATAGATTGACTCGAGTAGAGTGGTATAGTTGAACGCTTGCCATAAAACCTTTTGTGCTCTTCTAAGCTCAGAGAGATTTACATAACTTAAAAAAATAGAAGAGAGATAGAGGACCTTTTGGTCTTCAATTGCAAGAGGAGGAAACGCCTTCCTTTTGGCTTGGAAATCCTCTTGTAATCAAAACTTTATAACTAGATTGTAGAGCCAACAGAAGCAAAGCCTCTAGGGGCAGAACAAAATAAAATAAAAACTATTTATTAAATGTAAAGTACCTAATAAAAGGCGTTGTTATTGGTTTTGTCAAGCAGGAAAAAACAACTTAAGCTAAGGGTTACGCCTTGGGATAGGCAAAGTTTCCAATCAGCGTTTTGTATACAAAATATCCAAGGATTATTAAAGTAGGCCTTGTCATTATTCAGAGACTGGCTTACCTTAGATTTCAGTAGGGGGTAGAGTTTTTTTAAGTACGATTTATCTTTATTAAAACATGTGCACCGTGATCTTAATATGTATAACTAAATATATTCTGATTAAGTGTGCCATAGTTTTCTGGACAAAACAATCAATAAAGCACGGGTGCTCTCGAAATACAGTACTATATCTTACAATCTGGTCAGAATTGGCATCACTCTGTATATTAAATTCATGGTCTTAGGGGAATCAGGGGAATATTTTCATCGAATTCCACTTCAAACTCATGTAAAGGTTATTTTAAAAATAATTTGGGTTGGAGGTTTAATTATTTTAAGGGAGCGTTCACGCAAGAATTTTTTTGCCATTTTTAAACTCTCCCCCCTCTTGTAAGCAAAAATAAGCAAATGCCTGATTGTCTCCCCTGATATGTCAACTTTTTTCCGTTTGTTCACAGGAATAAACATTCTTTTATTCATGCAATTTTGCCTATAAACTGAACAGGACGCGATAGTAAAAAAACTAAAAATCCATTCACTTTATAAATGGCTGGTAATTATTAACACTGGTATACAATGAATTTAAATTTATTGAACAGGTAAAATTAAAACAAGTTGTAGCATTATAAAAGTTTACAATTTTAATTTACTTTTAATTAAAGTTATAAAAAAGTATTATTATTGTATATATAAATATTATATTTGTATAAAAAACACCTTAAATTACATTTAATCCTATGACCAAGGTCCTTGAATACACCTCTCAACACGTTCAATTACCATGTTTCTATTTGGGGTGGGTGAGGGGCGGAGGTCCTAGGTCACTCGAGCTTTGTCTTACTTCTTTAGACTTCTTCCCTTCTTCCTCATTTGGACACTCAGCATCTTAATTGCTGCCCGAAGTTGCCCCAAGTCCAAGCGCCCTCTCAATATTGCCCGTCTTTCTCTGTCTTACGTAAGTATTGTTCTGACCCCCTTACCCCTTGTCAGCAAACATAGGCAAAGCTCAAACCCCCTCCCCCCAAGTTGCTTACGTAACACTTGAACACCCCCTTAGGAGAATCTAATGTTTAGAGCATATGAGTGAAAAACAAATTATTTTTGCATATCCTTGCTAACATAATTATACCTAAGGTAATAACCGTCAGATATATATACTCATATTTAAAGTAATGAGGCACGCATCAGGAAAGTATAATTTAAAGAAGAAATGTACTTCTATTTGAATAGAGAGAGAGAAGAAACCTCTAAAAAAAAAACTCGGTACACTCGGCCTCGATACAAACTCCAGCCCACCCATCACCGGTAAACCAGACAAAACGAAACTAGCGGATTGGTCCATGTGCCCACTGGTTCATGGTGAATAGAAATCACCCACATCGATGAGCACGTGAACTAAACATCAAGCTCATCTATACCACATATACGGCAGGAGAGGTATTAGGTAAAATATAGCAGATAGTTATTTATTGCAAATATGGTCCGAAGGTAGCTAGTGTCAGCCTATTCTGAAATAATTATTATGTGTTTAGTATGAGCCTACTTTAGTTATTATCAATAATTATTTCCGATTAGGCTGACACTAGCAACTTTTTGTAGCACTGCGACTTTCTACACGTTCGGGGAAATAAGCTACCTTCATCTACAGCAAAAATTGTAATAAAGAACTTTCTGCTAGCTGTCAACTTCACTCCTGCCGAAGATAGGGCATAGTCTGATTTTCTGATGACGATGAGGCCAAGGTTCGAATTCCAGAAGGGTGCACTAAGGTGCATTTTTCTAAATTGTTTTTTTCCACTCTTACTCTACAAACAAACAAACAAACAAACAAAAAACTTGAACATCGAATGCTTTAACGCACTCTGTAACAAAAGGACTCAATAAAGTACGTGAGATAATATCTTTATTTGAAATGGTCACACAGACGTTTCGTAATTAATTCCCAAACACGATTTGATGGCTCTAACATATTATTCCCGACAAAAGGGCGACTAAATGTGATACAATCCATCAGGTCTTACTTCACAACACTATTCAAGCAACAAATCGTGTATAGTTTCCAAGATTCCGAATTCAAAAGGAATGCTCCTTTTTTAAATAACAACAGTTGAGACGCAGGTGTGCAGGGTTGAATCCCAGGTGAAACACGTTGCGACAATACTAGAGCCCTGATTCGTCGGGGTGGGGTGACAAAGAACGGATTGGACGATGAAAGGGCAGAGACGGAGCGATTTTACCGGAGAGAAAGAGGTCCGACTCAATAGGAAAACAGGGGGGCGACTGAACAAGAATCAGCTACATCACCGATCAAAAGATGGATTTTAAATTATCTTTAAGAAAAGTAGTTAATATTTTACAATAAATATAGATACACACACTGCATCTTACTACCCATTCAGGTTGTTCGAATATTTACTAGTAATGCTAATGCATTATGGATGAGGAAGATTAAATGCACCCGCATTTGTGTGGAAGAGTAATGAGAACCCATCTAGAGATAACATCCCTCAGTTCACCCAACCGGGATTTGAACCCTGATCTCACTATCATCCCCATCCAGTCTATATCAAGAGGGACGCCCATGCGGCCACTGAAGGGGGGTAGCTCTGGAAGAAAATATCATCATCGCTCCAGATTTTTCGATTTTTTAAATGTATTTTCCTTCCATAGTGATTTGAATGTTTCCGTATGACATATTTTGCAAAATATGTGCTGCGCACGCCAACAAATTATAATTTTTTTTCCAACTTGTTTTTTAAGATGTTGTTATGGCGTATCTGAAAAAAAATAATCAAGAAATAGAATTCTTGTCAAATAGCCAACTAAAACAAAGCTCAAAATTCCATGTAAAACTCGCTACCTAAGACATTTTGGCAGTCGTATTGGTTTGAGAAATGTTAAGTAATCTAAGGGGGTTTATTTTCTAGTATTTTTCTAATACAAAATAGAGTTTAGAAAAATTGTGTATTTTGGATACCCGTGCATGGAGGGCTTTTAATTACCTGTGGCCAAGGGCTAAATTATACCAGTTTTCGAGGCTTTTTTCCAGAGCGCTAAATTCATGCTTAAAGTTAAATATCAATTTCTATTGTTTGCCCGATCATTGGTCAGCCCCGAATTTAATTTTGGATTGATAATAAATAAAAATCCATGCAAAAAATACAAACTTTTTCGCGGCTGTTGGAAACATGTTAGTCCTAATATATCAAGTGCTATTTCATGGATATTAGTAATATCTATGAAAAAAGACAACCGCATATTACATGAAGTGACGTCTGAATACGAAAGAGTAGCGTTAGTAGTTTTTCTAGCTGCTAGATAAGGTTCTCTCTGTGAAAATGGGACTGTAGTTGAAAGAAACCATAGAATGTCCGAGGATCCTGGTGGGCGGAAGACACTGCACCTCAATCCCTACCAACCTTCTGACCAGGGGTGGACTGGACACTGGGATATCTAACCTCCTGACCAGAGGTGGACTGGGACACTGGGATATCCAACCTTCTGACCAGGGGTGGACTGGACACTGGGATATCCAACCTTCTGACCAGGGGTGGACTGGGACACTGGGATATCCAACCTTCTGACCAGGGGTGGACTGGACACTGGGATATCCAACCTTCTGACCAGGGTGGACTGGGACACTGGGATATCCAACCTTCTGACCAAGGGTGGACTGGGACACTGGGATATCTAACCTTCTGACAGGGTGGACTGGGACACTGGGATATCCAACCTTCTGACCAGGGTGACTGGGACACTGGGATATCCAACCTTCTGACCAGGGGTGGACTGGGACACTGGGATATCAACCTTCTGACCAGGGTGGACTTGGACACTGGGATATATTTTACCGGGGTCGTCTAATTGGGACACAACTATATTTAACTTTGATCCAGGAATTGAAACATTGAACTGAAAAATCCAACTATCTGACCAGAATACTAATTGTGGATAATCAAATTCTGACCCGTGATGGTTCTTGGGACACTGGGATATCACAACATTGATGACCATGGAAGCTTGATGGAGCATTGGGTATAACCAACTCTTCTGACCGTGTACGGTGCACACTCGATATTAATTGACCAAGGGTGGACTGGGACACTGGGATATCTCCCGGTGGGTCAGTCTAATTTGGGATGCTACAACTACTTTTAACTTAAATGCATATATTCATCCAAATCTAGAATATTTTTATTACATTTTAGAAAAAAAATCCTGTAAGTAATTCTGAGGTGCCCAGAATACATAATTTGTGAACAGATAATTTTGCATTAAATTTAAACTATCCCGTTTGATGTTTCTTGATGCAGTTTATAAACAAACGTTAGGTCATATCATAAGTCTGAAAATTGAAAAATGACACCTGGATAGCTCAGTGTTTAGAGCATTGGCGTACTAAACCAAGGGTCTCGGGTTCTATTCTCGTGTACAGGTGTCATTTTTCAATTCTCAGAATATGATTTCTAGATGGACTAATCCTCGCCAAAAGCATAAATAATAGCTTTGGCTAATTTATTTTCAGGCGGAAGAAATTTGAAGTTAATTATTATTATTAGCACCGCGTCTTACTATCCATTCGGGTTATACGCACTTACGCTAATGTGTAATGGTAGGGTGATAGTGAGATGAAATGAAGGACCTACAGTTTGACGTGGAATCCGAACCACGGTGGAGGCCTGGCATTCCCCACATTCACAAGATGTTGTAGTTAATATTTTGCTGAATCCTGTGGTATTTGTAGTGCCTGTGTGAGTGAGAGGTCCCGGCCCAGGGTGGCGTGGGTGGTGGGGAGTGGTGGGAGGAGAGGAGATAACACCCCAGGCAGTAGGCAAGGGGGGGGGGGGCCTGCCGAAAAGAAAGCGCTAATAACCATACCATTAAGCTTCATACAAAAATAAAATAGTAACACAATATCCCGTGCGAAGAACGGGCATTCAGCTAGTACATCAATAAATAAACCAATCTATTTTTTTAAGCTTTTAAAGCATGTTAGTAAAAGCACGTTAGTAGAAAGTAGAAACTGATTATCGATAATTTTGCCTAAATGGCCTTGGGATTAAGTTAACTATTAATATTATTTATAAATACTTCACCTCCCCACCTCAGCTTACAATGACACATAGCATACAACTGACGCTAAGTGCCATCCTATTTGTAGTCCCGGGCCGGTAGGATTCTGCCAGTCCACCCCTGCTTCTAACCCAATAGGTTATTTCCCTTCCCTCTTCGTCGCCAAGCTTCAACAGTCGGGATATATCTCCAGACCTCGACATGTCTCACTGGCAGACATATTCACATGATCCTCGCACAAGATGTCTTGGGTTCGGTGACGTCACTCAAGTATCTATAGGGTGGCTACCCCCTCTCTCTACCCCTCACCATCCCTAATAGTTCTACTCAAGGAGATATTTGATAATTTGATCACAGGGGAAAGGGTGGATTTTATCTTCTATGTTGGTTATGCTTTCAATTAAAAAATTACACCTGGACACGGGAATCAAACACGGGACCTTTGGATGCTCATACCACTGAGTTATTTGGGTGAAGCCCCGTTCACAGGGCCATTCTTTAGTTATGCTTTAAGGGAGAGTCTGTGATGGACGTGAGGAAATGATGAGTAGAGAATGACCCTGGGCACGGGATAGCTCAGTAGTCAGAGCATTGACATATTAAGCCAAGGGTTTTGGGCTCGATTCCTGTGTCTAGTAATAATTTTTCAAATTAAATAATATGGTATTTAAATGCGGCTATAAATGTAATTAGCAACTATAATAGCTTGGCTATTTAATCCATCATTAATATAATATTATTTGTTATTGTTAAAGGTTTGGCCAGAATAAATCCAAATAGTTCTTCATTAGATGCTTAAAGTTTATTTTTCTACACATAGTAATATCATAGAGAAGTGTTATTCCTTTCTCTATGATAATATTAACAGTTCCCACTCGACCTTGGGAGGGAATTAATGTCGGTGTTAGCTTGGAGTCTAATAAGCATGCCACTCATTATTTTCTCTGTTAGTTGACTCTTAAACATGTTTTACACACACAAGACTTTCTATTTTTAGAACCGAACTAAGCATGTACTTTCTGAACCAATTGATTATTTCTGCCATAGGTCCCGTCGTTTTAGAACAAACACAACCCAAAGTCTCTAAGACATTCATTAATAATTGTGAAAGGAATTAAAGCTCCATTTCAATATTGGTAATAGTTTAGGCTAAGCCGGGAATCGAACCCACTAACTCCCTAGAACAGAAGGTAAACGCACTAATGACATAAATAATGTTTCGGACACACATAACTTTAAGCGAGCTTCTAAAATGTTTAATATTACCATATCCACAATTACACAACACGCAAGAATAAAACTTAAAGTTTTAATGACTGTCGAAGTGTTGGATCAATATGAGGCTTGAAAAAAATACAATTTCAAAGTTTTGATTACTTTTGAAGGGCTCATGGAACAACAAAAAGGCGATGGTAGGGTCTCCTAAGGTGCGCCATTCAGTGTAGTACATGCTGTTAGGATTTGTTATCAATATTTTAAACAAATCTAATAAGACTGGAAATATATTAAATAAAAAGAAAATATTCTCTTTTCAAAGTAAATATATTCGGTTTTATACATCCTCACCATATTTTCTTGAGGTACACACGACTAGACTAATGCTGTTCTAAAGTGATCTTGAACCTGTTTCATGTATACAAAAATCTTAAATATAATATTTTTATCAGACCTACTCCAAGGTAGGACGGAAAGAAATACGAATTAAGGTCCATATTTCTTAGTTTTTATGACAAATCTTTTTTGGCCAAAATAAATATAATAGTGCTTCAGTATACACATTTAGTTTAATTTATACACATGTAATATCAAAAGTTCTTGAATATTGTGCACGTTTCGGCATTTAACAACACACTTTTTAAATTAAGATAAAAAGTCCTTTTCAAATTATGCAATGCCCATGACAGATATTTAGAAATTCATCAAATTCCCTCCTCTTTTTTATTTACTAAAGCAATATTTGATTTGTTTTACCTAGAAAATATGTTTTGTTTGACACTAAAAGTGGAAAATAATATGAACCCTAATATGGACGTTATTTTACACCCAAACTTAATAGAAAATCCCAATCAAAGTTCAAGTTCAAGATCTAATTTAATTTAAAATGCCATACTATTAGAATCAATTATTTGCCAACGTATAAGTCATTAAAAAAGGAAATAATTTAGTATTTCATGTCGCTCTGACGTTTATAGCTAGTTACACACACCCACCAAATAATTGAGTAAAAACATACATTTATATAAGGTGAAAGGGAATTAAAACGTTAGAACTGACAGTCTTAGAAGCTGCTGAATAGGTAAATATAGATATGAGAGGATATAACTTTGGTCTGTAAAAGAGTTTTGCAATAATATTTCACATCCATGGTCCCCATCTTCTTATAATTTGATGTAAATCCAAATTTTCTGCGAGCAAATATTATTTCCATTCTAAGAACCTAACTAGAACGTATTTCTGGGTCCAATGTGCACGTGAGCTTATATGAGATTAGCTACAATGGCGCAGAAATGAAAATGTAGGATAGTAAGAAAGCTGAAGCAAGGAAAGGTGTTTATAAACGTCCAAGCTTCTCCAATAAACGCATCAAGTCCACGACTGTCTTTATGTTTTAATTTAAATTCCGAAACACTAGATTCTTTAAGACTGACAAATTGGTGTTGCTGGAGTAAGTTTCATAACATTGTGACAAATTGAAATATCAAAGATTAAAACCACAATAAAAACCTGGAAGAGGAGAACTTGTAGAAAATACGAACTTCTTTTGCAGTCAAAGATGATATTTGTATAACCTGTTGGTATAATTATACATGTATTGATGATATTTCTAAAAGTAAGAAATGCAGGTCTCACGACTTTACGTATGAATGTATTAAATGTATACCCTTTTGTCGCCAACTCACTTTGTTCGTATTGTTGTATATCTGTGGGAAAGCCTCAACATGGGAGTTAAGGTTTTCTTTTATGGAAAGAAAGCGAAAAGGAAAAGCATGTAGACATATAGAGGTTAGTTATGGGGGATGGTCTTAAAAGAGAAGGTAGAGAGGTTAAAAAAATACGAGGGTCTGTGTAAGGGAGATTTCCCAACGACGACCCTCCTGGTTGTAAGGGACCTTCCCTAAAACTACCCCTAATAAATTTCACGCTAGGTTTTTCTTACTCGTGCCGTTTCGACGCCTTTCAAAAGAATCCATTTTCGTAAGGACGAGGAAGAAGAGAAAAAAAAATAGGCCTTAAGAGAAAGTAGGATGATGGAGTGGGAGGGAAAGGAGGGTAGGCGGTATTTTACGAGCGAAAATTTACCAGGCCAACGATTTTCAATAGTTAGTTCAATAAGTTTTCATCCAGAAGTCACCGACATGCCTTGCCATTTTTGCTTCAAGAAGGGAAGAAGGGGGAGAGAGATCAAAAGAAAGACCTAGAGCGAAATATTGGGAAAGAATTTATTGGTGGATGTGCCGACAAATTGAGGTCACGCACCAGACAGCGCAGGTAGGGAGCCGAAATTGGACGTGGGTGGAAGACAAGTTTCCAGCTCAACCCCTTCACTCATCTTTATCCCCCCCCCCCTCATCCAAAAATTAGGGCGGAAGAAATTCTTTTCGGGAGTAAAGGGTCGGGAGTCGCTAACTCGTTCTTGTTCTTTTATAACGGGGAGACAGCTGTAGAAGACTTCTTCTAAAATTGATCGTTACCAACTTTTCGTGAAAGCGCAAAGTTGATAAAACTCCATCTGAGCTTCGAAATTGCTAACTGAAGTGGTGTGTCTTTATTATATATTTCGTTATTTATGACAACTAAATCAAGGGTATATATCTAGAGCAATCGAGACTACCTCAATATATTTACATAACAGGTCTTTAGATATATCTTTTACAAACATTTCTTTTTTATTCTTTTTTTTTTCACCAAGAAGATGTACTTTTGGATGATTAAACACTTAGTAGTTTGCAAAAAAAAAAAAAAAGTTGGAAAATAGGACGTAACCTTTCCTATACATTTCCTTTTTTTTATTTCTTTATCTTCCATTTCCTAGTTGTTTTTTTCCTACAGGAGTTTTATACAACACTTTTCTCTCCTCTCACCCCCACATGTTTCCTCATATAACTTTTATCCAGTTTCCTCCACGCTCTCAGGTTCTTTCTTCTGCCTCTTACCCTTCCATGTTTATCACTTCCTTATAGCTCGGTTCACTCAACTTTTGTTCCTGATACTTGTGAGGTCCACCACTCGCAACTTTCCACTCTACGCCACTGGCTGTCCGTCTCCACTTTCAAAAACTTCACACACACACACAGCGGGGGAGAATCTCTCAAGAGTACTGTTAGAACATTTCACGAGAGGACTCTTATTATGTGTTTCAAAAATTGGCCGGAACTTTATTTTGAAACGAACATGTTTTTCCGCAGATTTATTTCCTATTCGTTAATTTTTTAAATACTATTTTAGTATATTTTTTTCTGAATTGCGTCTTGCCACCCACCATTTATTTACGTGAATAGCGTAGGAATAAGAGAAGTAGGATTTGTAGAAAGTATAACTCCAGTTGCGCGAAGAATTGAGAAATTTGTTAACAAAATACCTTAATACACTCAGCCAGGATTTGATCCCCGAAAAAACTAGATTAAACAATATTGCAGTTAGTTCACATTTAAGTAAAGCCTATCTACGGTTGGGAGAGGGGGTGACCGTTAACAGAAGGTTATTTCTTGCAAAAATTGGCCGAAATTAACTACTGCCAAACCTATTTAGAAATAACCGTTGAAAATATAGTATTACTAACCAAGTAAATAATTATTTCCTAATAGGTAGACATAGTTTCAGCCAATGTTTGCAATAAGGAACCTTCTGTTAGCTGTCACCACTTCTCACATTAAAGATGGCGTATATCAGTAATACACATTGTTTTCCTTTGTTTGCACTCATTCTTTAAAATTAACACAAAAAAAAAGTTTGTCAAGCATATAATTTGTATGTTTCAGAGTGAAGAAACCCCCGAGTGTAAACACATTTTATAAACCTGAAACCCACCTCGTTGACGTAGTTAGCTAACGCGCTAGTCGTGTTGAGCTAGACCACCTAGGACGGGGAGATAGAGGTTCGAATATAGGTCGAGTGAACTGGATGGGGGTTCCCTGAATAATTTTACAATCTCCCTCCACGCAAATGCGGGTTCACTTCCTCTAAATTCAACCTTTCCAATTCCTAATCCATTAGCGTAATTAGTACTTAAGCGTATAACCTAAACGGTAGTAAGACGCGGTGCTAAATAAAAAAATATAAACCTGAAAGGCTGGCGAAACGTGGAGATGGTAAACAAATATAGAACTATTCCCTAGAGAAGCATTTTTTCAACTGGTATGCCGCGGGAGTTTGCGAAGAAGTTCGAAAAGTAGCGAGAAAAAATTTAGGAATAAAAATAAATCTTTTGAAATAATGATCAACATTATTTTAAAAAAACAATACAATAATCAGAATTCTAGCTATTGAACTTAAAAAACAATCTTGTTTTAGTGATAATATCTTTCCTTGGAAAAGTGATTGTGTTCTTTGCAATTTTTGTGCCTTGTTCAGTGTGCCGTGAGTTGAAAAAATTTCGAAAATCACTTCCCTACAGTAACACATATAAAAAATTAAGAAATCTCAATATTTATCTTACCGTTTTTTAAATTTACACCAACAGTTAAACGTTATATCTGCAGAAGTATCTGAGTTAGAACATGAAAGAGATAGATACTTTTTTCCATGTAAGATATAGTTATTCCTATATATATATATATATATATATATATATATATATATATATATATATATATATATATATATATATATATATATATATATATATATAATAGTGACCAGGAGTAAGACGTGGTGATTCCTATATATTATTTCTGTTGTCAACATCCCATTTTATCAACTAATATAAAGCCTACAGCGATGAATAATGTACCAGTGGATAATATTTTTAGCGACTTCTGACATAGCATACTCAGTTTAAGTTAAAACACATTGTTTGTTTAAAATTTAAGTTAAAAAAGAAAAATCCAACAATATTATTGTATCAATTACCGAAAATAAACTCTCTTTGCTATTTTGTGTATAAACTTCGCTGAGTATTTAATTTCAACAACCCAACAAAAGACAAACTTTCTTGGGGGAGGGGAGGGGGGAGTTACTGGTAAATATATATTTATAATCGCGTCTCGCCACCTGTTCAGGTACAAGCAAATATAATAATTATTCTGATGGGGTAGGGATGAGGAAGGAAGCATTTTAGAGTTTGTCTACTAGCATGTGAGTGGAAGGAGAGTGGGAAACTATATAGGATACAGCAGACTAGTCCAACACGAGAGTATCACCGTTTGACCTTCCCCTACTATAGTATCACCGTTTGACCTTCCCTACTATAGTATCACCGTTTGACCTTCCCTACAATAGTATCACCGTTTGACCCTCCCTACTATAGTATCACCGCTTGACCCTCCCCTACTATAGTATCACCGTTTGACCTTCCCTACTATAGTATCACCGTTTGACCCTCCCCTACTATAGTATCACCGTTTGACCTTCCCTACAATAGTATCACCGTTTGACCCTCCCCTACTATAGTATCACCGTTTGACCTTCCCTACAATAGTATCACCGTTTGACCCTCCCCTACTATAGTATCACCGCTTGACCCCCCCTACTATAGTATCACCGTTTGACCTTCCCTACTATAGTATCACCGTTTGACCCTCCCCTACTATAGTATCACCGTTTGACCTTCCCCTACTATAGTATCACCGTTTGAACTTCCCTACAATGTATCACGTTTGACCTTCCCTACAATAGTATCACCGTTTGACCTTCCCTACTATAGTATCACGTTTGACCCTCCCCTACTATAGTATCACCGTTTGACCTTCCCTACAATAGTATCACCGTTTGACCTTCCCTACTATAGTATCACCGTTTGAACTTTCCTACAATAGTATCACCGTTTGACCCTCCCTACTATAGTATCACCGTTTGACCTTCCCTACAATAGTATCACCGTTTGACCCTCCCCTACTATAGTATAGGTTTTTAATAAAACTTATGGAATCAAATAATGTTTACAATTTTATGAATAAAGCACTCTATGTCGAGTCAAATTTGACCGACTTCTTAGACGATCGATTGCACGAGATAATCGATTGTGTGATGTCGCGTGACTTCACAGGGGCTGGCACTGCGATGTTAAGCTTAGTTGAGGTCTGAATACGGCAGATGCCCGTCCGCCCGGATGCCTGGGGCTGAGAGGGTCTGGACTGTGTATTCATATGACCCTGACCTGGGCACCCCAACCCTCTCACATCCCCTAACTAACCCGTAACACCCTCAGCTCACAGGGCGGGAAGAATCCAATGAAAGTTACTCGAAGAGAAGTCATACGAAATCGTATTTAAGAAATAATAATTCTGTTTAGTTGGGTTTTTAGAGCCACGTCTTACTACCCATTTGGGCTATACGCCTATGAACTAATTACGCTAATGGGTTTAGGGATGAGGAAGGTTGAATTCAGAGGAAGTGTACTTGTATTTGCATGAGGGGAAAGTGGGAGACTATTTTGGAAAAAACAACCTCAGTACACTTGGATAGGATCCGAACTCGATCTCCCGGTCATTGGCAGTCCAAACTATTGCGAGGATAACGCCTTAGAGCATGCGGCCACCGAACTATCACACAAAAAATAAACGGTATGACACAATCTTACAAAATTCTCAAATTGTGACACCCCTGAAATTTCAGGTTATTTAAGAAGGGGTTGAATACCACCTGTCCTGCCCGCCCTTCAGCCCCCTAATTTGTATTTGTATCTTAATTTGGATATGGTTTGAATCACAAATAAAGCCATATATATTTTGTTAATAAAATTTCGGGGGAATGGGAGGGTTGAACCCCCAAAACACCCCCCTAGCTACGGCCTTATTTTACTGTGGAATATAATTATAAATGCGGCGTGTGTTAAGTAAGAGATTAAAAGAGTTGCAGCATTTAATTATTTATACATATAAAATAAAACAAATAATAAGGGTCCCTCGTGGCCAAATAATTTATCATAAAACAGCAACAACAACAAAAGTCAATAAGGACGAGAACCTTTTACTCTTATTTATCTGATCTCCCTGTTGCAACTTAATTTTCTTTCATACATCCATACGTCAAGGTGCATGCTCTATTAGTGTTGACAGCTCTTATGATTTTAAGGGATCATTTTTCAAATTTGGGTTTTAAATATTTATTTTGCGAGTCTTCTGAAAATGTTCTTACAATGCCGGCAAAGGCTGTGATATCCTCTTAATTAACTTTACATCAGAGTGCTCAACTTGTGCCACTCTCGCTCTCACCTCTTTTTCCATGCTGGCGGAAGGGAAGGAAGGAAGAAAAGGACGAAAGGGGGTCAATGTTTTTGTCCAAGGTATCACTAATCAAATTAAGGGTTGTGGCAGAGGGGTGTGGGGGGATTTGACTTGCCTCGAGACGTGTGACTAAGCATAAATCCCTGGAGGGTGGTGTGGGAGGGACGTTCAGAAGACGGTGGGTGGGCAATAGGAGACTTGTTAGCCGAAGTCACACCACGTTGTTATTTCTCGCGACAAGGGTGGATACACCCCGTTTGTTAGCAATAGGGCTATCAGTCAAATGGTCGCAATACACTGGACCACCGATGGTGGAGAGAGCGAGATTTGAATCCCGGTCGGGTGTATTGAGGGTGTTTTATCCTATATGGTTTTAAAAATTTCCTTCAATAAATTCGATTACACTTCATCTCAATTGAACCTTCGTTATTCCTAAGACTTTAGAGTAATTGGTTCAAATGCGCATAATACGAATGGATATTATGACGTGTTGCAAACAAATAACGGTACCTACGAGTTATGCATCTCTCAACACTAAATCAATTAGCACAACCTAACCACACAGCCAGTCGTGCGGTCTAAGGCGTTAGCCTCCACAAAATACTAGTCTGACATTGACGACGATATCAAGATTCGAACCATGCTCCTCTTGATTTACACACTATTTTAAATGCCCCAAACAGGAAGAATGAGCAGGGTGAATGTTAATAAAACACGTCAGCATTCACGAAGAGAGAAGATGGGGAAGCTAAATCGCTGACCATATGTAGACACCAAGTGGCTACAGTAGTCCCGTGACTTCTTTGGTGCTGATTGACAGCTCACAGCTGACTTCTGACAGCTGCTAAACACATATTTTTGCAGATCATATGGTTCGGCGTAGGGATACATAATTTGGTCTGGTAACTTTTCAAAGCCGTTTGCTGTCAGCTGTGAGCTGTCAGTCAGCACCAAAGAAGCCAGGGGCTACTGTAGGTAATCTATCCACCAGGATCATCACAGGTTTCCAACGGCATATGTTGTTTTCCGTCAGTCTCCAAGCTTCTCTTTCTGCCCTCCCAACCAACAGGCAGCCTTGAAGGAATGGATATACAGGATTGTAATACTGTGACCTCCTCTCCTCTCGGTGGTCACTGGCGGTGAGATGGGGAACTTTAAAATTTCAACTAACCACGTATGCTTTTATCCATTTGCTTCCGAGTATAAACATTTAAAAGTTACACTCGGATGAGAGGACAAAACAACCAAAGTGCGCTCAGTCAGGAGTTTAATCCCGACTTCTCAAATTAGGAGATTCCACGAATCCCCGGTCTGGATATAGTGATAAATGTCCCATATCTGTCCGAACCCGACTGTACACAATTAGAGAGAGTGAAAGGGTGGTCTGGCTACGTGATGAAAGAAATAGGAGATTAACGATGCCGCTTGAAGGGTGAAAAGAGAGAGAGAGAGGGTATTGGTTACAGTTTCATTGCGACCTCTGTAAAAAAAAATAAAAAAATGTAGGGTTGGGAATTTTATGGTGGGGTGGTGGCGACACTAACGACGGTCACCAAAAGTTTTCCCTGGTCTCTCTCTAGGTGGGTTATTTACCATGAAAATGGCTCGAATGTGTTTTTGTGTTTGTATGTGACTATTGTGCAGGGCCAAGATTTGTTACACGGGACAATAAGGAACTGTTTAGTGTCGAGCAGGGGTGGGTAAAACAGGAAACCGGTAAGTGGTGACCCACTGGTGCGTAATATGTCATTTTAACCAGCAAGAATATCCGTATTGAAGACCTTAGTTTCATACCCAGGGAGGTCCGAAACAAATTCTGTATTTATATAACGTACAGTTTAAAATATTAATATTGAAGTATATAAGCATCAAATAGAAAGTGAACATTGGCTAAATAATCATACTATAGTGCGATTTAATTGATAATAAGATCCCTCTTTTAATTCACCATTTAACGTAAACTTCAGACAGATGTTCGTCTTACTGTGTATAGAAGACATTCTCATGTCGGTGAAGGTTTAACCATTTGTATGCCGTGTTAATATAAACATCTACAAAGTGAAGCAGATTTCAAAATGCGACTCATGGTGATGAAATACTTTTAAATCTGTAATGCATACATTTATGTTTATATATAAACATATATCTATACTAGATCTCCCTCAAACCACTGAAAGAGACCGCTGTAAATTATTATTATATACATCCCTTGAAAATAAGGCATACGATAGCAAACTTCTTAAATTGTGTACCTAGAATAATTTCAGGTGGAAAGTGCAATTAATAAAATAATCCTGTGCCATTTAATAACAATGTATTTATTATATTTATAATTATTATCTGCGCGATGTTTCAGACAAATTAGAAGTCCTTCACGCTTTGGAAGTCACTTGACACGAAAATAACAGATTTTTTGATTAAATGAACACTTAAAATTGGCTCAAACGTTTGAAAATATACCATATTAAAATTATCATAGTATTAATCATTTTGATATTTATTTTATTCTCCCAAAAGCGTTGTCAGCTATAAAAAAAATCTAAATAAACCTTTAAGCTCGTTCCAGTATCATCTAACATTAGTTTATAAAACTATTACATAATGTTTTTAGGCCAAAAATCTACGGGGTGACGTCTCACGCGAACAGCGCGATTTTTTTTTTTTTTACAAAATTGTTCAACCTTTTTCTAATGTCTCTAATCCCCCCCCCCCCGCCCCCTTTCCTTTGTTGGTTAGTAGCAGTTTCATTCTAAACAGAATGTTCAACCCGCTGTGTTTTGACGTAATATTGCCGCTTACACAACGAATGGAATATTACGTTCCTAAGAATAAAAAGTGGTTCTAGAAAATAAGAGTGATATTAAAATGTTAAGAATAGACGAGTTAACATGCTCGATTGTCATATAATACCGTTTATGAATTGTATTCATCCATATATACCGTGTATGAATTGTATTCATCCATAATGAGTAGATATGAATTAAAGTCTCCATCTTAAACATTGTTACGAAAGATGAAGAGACCCTGATTCGCCTTCGTCAACTAGACTCCTTGAGTTTACAGAACTTGCCCGATTAAACGACTAATCTCTTTGGAATATGTGACTTTATTAACTTAGCCTAGCTTAAAATCCTCGTGAGATTGAATCAGACACTCCAAGCATCCATTTTACTGGCGTCTGGGACCTACTGAAATCCATCATACTCTACAGCCATTTGACATTATAATGGCCAAGTCTTTTAGAGTTTACTATTTTTACTTTCATTGAGGCTCTCGATTTTCTTTAAAGACCCTTTGCACTGGTGATAATTCACTTATAAGAAGCTCCGAATTTATTATATTCCCTTGAGAGGATCAACAAAATTTTAACCGCCAGCTGAGCTTTTCAACTATTGTTGGGTCACCTTTTTTTTTAGTGTTAGTTTAAGGATATCGACAAATACAATAAATAGTATTAGTGCACATAAAGTGTGATTTATAAGGAGCTGTATGATGAGATGACTACAATGGAGAGATTATGCCAAGCTCATGGTGGGATATCAATCCCCGATGTAGCCTGTGAGATATCAATTAGATTTCTCGAGTCAGACGAAGCACTAGGCAAAGAGCACTAACCTCCACCAAGCCAGTAGATAGAAACATACAATCAATCCCAACAATCTTCATGAAAATGTTGAGGCCTGTTCACATTGTTTATAATATAGCTGATAAAATTCTGCAACTCTTTATGAACACGTTAGAAAATAAGATATTTTTAGCAACCTTGTAGGCAATAACGGGGTATTGCAAGGTTAATAACAACTTGGGATTAAGGAGTATTGTGAGAGTCACCGGTGCAATAATAGCTTCCTCAAAGATTTTAAGGGGGTGCTTTCCTTCCCTTGTCTTGGACCACACAGGGTACCACCACTAAAGGTACTGGAGGAGGCTAATTAGTCCATGTTTGGTCACGAGGACCAATGAAAGTGTTTTTCTGATATTCAAAGGCCAAGGACGTTCCCGGGTCAACTCTTGGGAGTTTATGTTTTGTAAATCATTTACCAACAACACCTTGCGTTTGCCACTCGGGTAGTCACCGTGAATATAATTATTATGATAAAAAACCAGGGTTGGTAGTTATTACTAGTTTTACCCATGTATAAATAAATTGGTGTTGTAAAGTTACCTTACATCTGTTGAGGGCCACTCTCGCACTATCCAAGACGCGTGACGTGAAGCAAGGGAAATAATAGAATCCAATTAATATAATAAATAATGGTTTAAATATATGTTTTATTAATTTCACCAACAGCTCGGATACTATAAGATCTCTTCAAAACTAATGATTTAAAAATAAACATTCATATACAGGCAGGCTGGCCACGAAAGTGAAGTGTTTTGGCTGGTGTCTGTCTATGCCCGTAACAAGACCCAGCTCTTGCCCAAACCGAAATTCCCCAAGTGGGGAGTAGATATCATACCAAATAATAGTTGGAACAAATTTATATATAGTTGGAAAAACTAATAAACATCTTCCATATGTTCATAAGCCATTCAATGTATACTGCGCCTCTTGCGTTGGACAGTCGCACCAGTTGACACTGTCAATATTATGATCTTTGCTGGTTGAATCGGAGGCGATATTCCTCATTTGTGGCCCTTCAAGACAATTCTGGTGCATTTAATCTAACCACCCTTCTCATTTCCAAATCGTAAATTAAGTCGTTATGACGCCCCCTTCCCCCAATTCCTCATGTAAAAAAAGTATATTTGAATACTAGCGTTTGACAAAACAAGTTAATTTTGACAGGTGTAAACTAGATATCGCATAATTTTGTTAATGTTAGTCCATTTATATTTATGTGTATATATCCTTTAAGAGGTTCTTCTTGTGAAAATCCGACTACGGATTCAAAGAGTGTTTGGTTGAGCAACTAGTCGTGGCCCTAAGAGAGAGGGGAGCAGGGGGTACATCGTACCAGGGCCCGGGGTCTAACGGGGGCCTGGGATCTCAGAAAATGTTTGCATGTATTGAAGACTAGCACTCACATTTCTACTACTAGTCTTATTACCAAATTTTTAGTATAGGTATAATATTTTTTTCTTGTTCCCCACCTCCCCCCTTTTTTTAGAGATAAAAGTATAACTTATATAAGTTTTATTTGGTCTTATTTTTTTCAGATAGGATTAGTTAATCGATTATTAATTAATTGAATTATTTTTAATAAAGGATTAGTGAAAAATGTAAGGGAAACATCCGGAAAAACTTTGTACCTACTGATAGAATTCCTCTCAGAGGCCACGAGTCAGTCCCATGGGACCCAATAACGAGTTTTGCGAGATAAGAGACTTAACACATTCAAACCCTATATAAAACGGCAAGTAACTTATTTACCAGACAATTAGTTTGACATCTTAGTAGAATCTATAAAAGTGTGTCTTTCTACACTTTTCTAAGATCCACTAGTTTTAATTCCCCATTTTAAAGAATGATTAATAATTTATATAGTTTATCACGATTATATTTGTCCTTGCATTATGTTAGGATATGTCTCTAGTAGCAGACAATAAATGCGTGATAAGCCATTGAGATAAAGGTCGTTAATCATGAGAGGCAGGCACTGCCAAACTTGGCCTCCTGACAACTTGCACACACCCCTGTTTGCGTCTCCCTTATTCGGCCTAAGAGACATCACAACAATAGAGCTGACTAGCTCAGAAAGAAAAGGCAAGGTGATCATAAAAAAAAAGATAAGAAAAATAAAAAAGGAGGATATTGAGGGTAGCCCCTAAGTAAATTTGTCACTCTCCAACAGATAAATTATGGTCCGAAAGCCTACAGTGGCACGAAGAAAATGAGCCAAATATTTATCGGAGGGGGAGATGGGCATTGTCACGAGTTGGGCTATTAGAGGACTAAGAGGTATTCTTGTATTGTTAGACTGGATTTTGAGGGGCGAGGGGAGGACTGGTTGCTGAGGGTTGGAGAAATAGTGGTCCTTGGCCCTTTTAGGACGTTAAGAGTTGTTTCGTGGTTAGATTGCTGAGCACTTTCAAGAAAGTGTAGTTTTCTGGTCGTTTGAATAGCGTACAAGAGCAATGTTTTACAATGTATTGCTCCATAAAAGAGTGCAATGTTTCCCTACTTAGCTTGATGAATTGAAATAATGATGGAAGTTATCACAAATAACCAGAAAACTATCTACAGGGCACCTCAAGCTTTGGTTGGGACCATTGGACATAGTAGAAGGTTCCTTGTTGCAAACATTTACTCAAAAGTGATTGATGTCAATTTATTATACATAATTTTATAGTTGCTTACTAATACGTATTATTATAATTTATGTAACTTATTTAAAGAACAAAATAAATTAATAAAACTAATATGGTTTTTATTTTGCGGTTGTTGCAACAAGAGATGTTATAATACATGGAACAATTAGTTAAAAAGTTTTTTATCCACACTTATGTATTGTTATAACTGGCCACAAAAATAAAATAATTTGTTTTAAAAGCTTAGAGAAAGAGCGAAACAATATAATAGTTTTAAAATAAAAGATTTTATTTTGTAAACAGTGCAAGAATACAATCATCTTGACGTTTTTGTATGATGTCATCGACCGCCTTTGTTTCGGCTGGTACGCCATCTTGATTTCATAAGAGCATGCCGCATTTTAGAAGCTCCCGTTAGAAAAGCTTTTTTTAAACCACTTCCACAAAAAAAGAGTGAATCAATCCGGTGTGTTTTTAAGGGCTAGAATCAAGGTCTTGTATACTGAGGATAGTTTTTTTTCCCCCCTAAAATGTTTTCCAATCTCCCTCCGCGTAAGTTCGGATAAATTTTCTCTCAACTTCAACTCTACCATCTCAATTCTTACCCAATAAGTGTAATCAAATGTGAATATCCGGATGGGTAGTATGACGTGTTACAAAGCAAAGTGAAGATATTTAGAAAATATAGCATAACTAAGAGCAATTAAAACTACGAACCAAACTCAACCTTATTGGACGAGATGTCAAGTGTGATATTTTTCTATGATCTACGGGAGCACAAAGAAAAGATCAGATCCGACCTGTGCTTGTACCGTAGCGAGTCTAGTCCTTAGGGTCGCATTGCAGCTAGGTAGCCATGCCCAATTTACAGAACCTATGACTGCAAGATGCATAATACAGGCCATTAAAATAAGGACCCTATATTTAACAAAAAAGAAGGGGTAGGAAGAAAGGAGTTTGTTCATAAAACCAGTAACATTTCTTATCAAATACTCGTAAACGTAAATAATTATAATATACATTTAAGATTATTTCTAAGATAAAATTCGCTGCACTGGTATTATTCTTTATTTTTTAAACTTAAGTACGTAAAATATAAACCCCGGAGACTGCTGAAAAATCCGCCCGCACAACCCGGATGCCCGAAAAATGAGGATATGTCTGGGGATACCTGGACTGATAGCAACCCTAATTAGTAATTATAGTGGATAAGATTCCTCTTCACATCTACTTCTAAAAAACATTTTTGAAATGTATTTTAAAACCCAACAACTTACATCTGTGTAGTATTTTAATATCAATAAAGTTACGCTGGAACATATTGCTCGGTCTCGGATATAATTTAAAAAAATCTGAAGGTTAATATTTTCTTACTAAACGTTTTAATTTTATTGAATTGTTTTGGTTGATTTTTACTTAAGTGATTTATAAATATATTCTAAAAAATATATAAAGTTTGAGTATTTAGTTATTCTTATTTTACTATAAAAAACCTACTATATAAATAAAAAGTGAAAATGGCACGTTAACTCTGAATCAGTCCGTTAAAGTATAGGGATATAGGGAACGCAAGTTAAAGCCAGTGTTTTTGCAGGTTTTATTTTTTACATCAAAATTTATCCAATAGAAACTTAAGATTCTAATTTTCTTCACATGGTGATATTAACAGTGTTGAATATCTTGTCACGAGCATGGCGGTATTAGATGACAAATTTTTAAACGAAGAATTTCATGACACCCCTAACCCTCATCAATAAAAGCTTTGTTCTTTGTTTCTATACATGGTGTTGTTTTATATATCTCTTCTAGGTACGGCTAGGTTCGATTCTAGAATCGTACTGATTTCACACACAACGTGGTAATAAATCAGGGGCCGTACGGATAATTGATTCGAAGCTCACCGTCAAATGAGATTCCAGTCACTGATAAAGGCCAACCTCACTTTTGCGCACCGAGAGTGTCTTTTTATATTTGGGCTATTTACCATGCACTTGATTTATCAGGACCCGACTAACATACCAACTTAATTTTAAAACACCCAGTCAACAATTCATCACCATAAATAAAAAGAGAAGCCCCCATTTCACAATTATATTTTTTAGTGGCAGGCCTATCAGAAATAAAAATCTCAACCCTTTTTCAATAATAAAACAGGTTATTCACTAAGGTGGCTGATTTGATTTTACTCTAATTTAAATTACATAATTTAAAAAATATATTTACATAGGATAAATAATTCTACATTTTTCTAACTATACCAAGAGAATAAATAAAGAAGCTGTATAATTTTATGATCTATATTCTTTGTTTTTTATTTTCCATAGATAATAGAACGATTTTAAACATTTTCAGAGCATATTTTTTACGAATATGTGACCCAAACATATTATGTCCAGTAGCCAATTTTACCCTTCATATAAGAATTAATTTAATATACAAAATTCCGCCCTTGTATGCCCTATTCTTACATAATTACGTCCCAAGTAATCCAAAACTTTTAACAACGATTTTCACGTAAGTTAAATTCTTTCTTCTTTACTTAAAAAAATAAATTACCTGGAACAATTTATCCTGGGAAACCCATTAACACCAAAAAAAATGGTGGCTTCTCTTCCTTTCTTTCGCCTTTCCAAATAATTAAAGCCGAAAGGCGACCGGAATGTTAACACAAGGGGTAATGGAGAAAATTCTTGACATTGTTTCTTATTCCTCACAGTTTTCAAACAACCCCTCCAAACGAAAAAAAAAAAAAATAAAATAAACAAAATAAAGCACGCGTATATTTGTGTACTAAAACAATTAACATAACTCCGTCAACCGTCATAACGAAAACATAGCTAGCCTTTGAAAATATTCCACCTAAAAGAAAAGTGAGTGTTAGTTTCATTGTGTCTGGTCGACTGTTTGAAACAGTGGCACTTCTAGGAAGAACCTACTCATGAAGCATCGCGCCGCCTGCTTCAGTTACTTTGCTCTGTAAACTCGGGTTGACTAGCGTTGTTAGAAGAACACGCTAGAACAAATATGTTGTTAGCCACCCCCCCCCTCCCCTTCCCACAATTCTCCATTCTTCTAGCTGCCCTTTTCATTCATTAATAGACACATGTTAAAGATAAGCGGTGGTTTAAGTACATACAGTGTGTGGAGGCTCAATAGAAAAACCACTTATATCCCAACGATTTATCTTATAACAGAAGATTTCAATATTAAAAAACAAAAGTGGGCCGCGGAATAAAGGGCAGGCTCATATCATCTGGTTTTGCCGGTTCGGAGCAGGTCAGGGTTTAAATTCCAGCTAGATGGGCTAAAGTTATTTTCCTTGGTGCTTTCTCCAAGTAGATGCGGGTACATTTTCCCTTAATTTCACATACCTCATCATTTAGTGTAATTAAAATGCATACAGCTCAAACGAGCAGTAAGTAACAAGCGATTAAAAATGATATGTAATAAAATGTTGGAAAATACGTCTCAGAATCATAGAAAAACATATTTATCTTAAAATTGGCAGAACATATGTTTTTAATATTGGATAATATTGACGTCAATGGATACCAAACTCACTGTTCAAAGAGATCAGGATGAGAAGGGCAACCTAAAATAAATGCACCCACGTTAATGTAGAGAAAAAGTGGGCATCCTAATATAAAATAATAATAATACTTAGCACCGCGTCTTACTAACCGTTCGGGTTATACGCTTTAAGTACTATTACTCTAATGGATTAGGAATTGGGAAGGTTTAATTAGAGGAAGTGAACCCGCATTTGCGTGGAGGGAGAGTGGAAAACCATTTAGGAAAAACCACCCCCAGTTCACCCGACCGAGATTCAAACCTCGATCTCCCCGTCCTCAGCAGTCGAGCTAAACACGACAAGCGCGTTAGCCAACTATGCCACTGAGGCGGGTTCCTAATATAAAAATTACACAAGACGAGAAAACCGTCAGTGCATCCATTTGGGATTCGAGCCCTAACATTCCCGTTGACAGCAGAATAGCACCTTAGTCCAATTGGCCTCGGCTTTGTGTAGTGTAAGTTGATTGTAAATACACCTCGAGGAAGTGTAAAGTGTAAGACAATAGAGATGGAACTCTTTTTATAAAATTTCTCCAATGTTGAGTAATGTGTAAAATAGTAAATTAAATTATTTTTTTTAATAATTCACATTGAAAGATTTGAAATCGAAAAACTTTTTAAAAAGAAACACTTTTAATGTCTACGTTTTTCAATTTCGACAAAGGTTTAACTTTCTTTGTTTTAAATATATTTCATTTGTTCTATTTTGTAATTTTGCACTTATAAGCCGATGAAAATAGCCAAAACATTTTTTTTATCACATATGTGATTCCATTGTTATCATCACCCGCAAAGATAAATATTTTTTTTTGCCCCCCAAGCAAAATGAAACAGGAAGAAAGTGCATATTTTTCAGGGCACGCTGACTAGCTCGAATTATTTGAATGGGCCATTGTTTCATTGTTTGTGATTAACTCCTCGATGTACAATCGACTGGTTGAAACTATTATGCTGAAAGGGATACTCGCGTTCTATTGTTAGAGAATGAAATGAGTGCAAGGGAACGAAAGTATAGTCGGATCACATTACATGAAGGACCTTATCGGTCAGTTTTAAGAATCAAATAGCCAAAACTATTATGTATGCTTTTAGTGAGGATTTATTCCTAATATTATATTCTTAAAATTGAATAATGACACCTGGACACGGGAATCAAGCATGGGGCCCTGAGATTACTAAGACCAAGGTCCCGGGTTCAATTCTCGTGTCCAGGAGTAATTTTTTAACTATCAGAATATGGTCAGTCAGCTACTTTGTCTATTTTAATCCATTCTTAAGATAAGTCACATGATATTTAGCTTGTACGTTTGCCAGTTAATGTCCATTTGGATGGAGGGGAGATGCATATTTCACCCTTTGTTGATGTAGACTACTTTACATTGATTTAGAACTTAAATGGCTTCTCCAAGTGACGATCCATCCCATCCCATGCAAATGTTGACAGACCTCCCTCTAATTTACCTTACACACCCTTTTTTTTTAACGAAGAGGAATGTTATATTTAGAGGAAGTGTACCCGCATTTGTGTGGAGGGGAGGGAAAATCTTTTTGTGAAAACCACACTCAGTACACCCGACCTAGATTCAAGCCCCGATTTATCCGTCAACGGCAGTCTAGTCTACTGCGAAAGTGACGCCTTAGACCATTCGACCACTGAAGCGGATCATACAAACACCACCTCAGGAGGGTGTTGGTCATGGACTTACAAACTAACGTTACTCTATAAAACACATCTAGTCCTTCAACCGCTAATTTACCTCTATAAAAGAGAAAGCCCTTATTTACTCAATCATCTATTTCCAATCATTAATTTCATCAACATCAATTTATTTGTGAACCGACTGATTATATAAGCATACGAGAATTTCTATGAGTAAGAGTGAAAGAGCCTACAAATTTTGCCGGGAAAGCTATTTTCACATGCCTTCCAGGGTACTTCTACATGCCACAATCGACAGGGGACCGACAACGGCTTTACTTCTCCTCGTAAATAAGTTATGCTACGAATTGCTATCGTTCAAGAAGAAACCATCGACCTCAGCTGGATTTGAACTCACGAAAATCAGGTCCTGAGGTGAGCACTCTAACCCAAGATCATCAAGGTCAACCCATTAGTTCAGTAGATTGACAAATGGTTGATAAGGTGGCGATTAGGACCTTAGTATTGGTTTTAGGTACATAAACATTATTAGGATCACTAAAAACGTCCGAGCTTACTTAGCTATTTTATCTATATACTCGTATATAAATAGATATCTAGGCCAATTTCAAGAAAATGTTATTTAACGGGAGGAATATAAGAATTGCAGATAATTGTTTAGCACCAAATTAAAGAAGAAGATAAACCCATTTCTCTTTAAAATAAATGTCATAAAGCAACGGTGGCTGTTTTCAATAACTGTGGTTTTATTTGTGGCAAAGTTTATCCAGAAAAGTCTTACTGTGATGGATTACTAAGAGCCTATCTTAAAAGCTGGGGCAATGGGGACCCAAGCGAGATGGGCTTGCTATCGTTCACGAAGGGTACACCCATTTTTGCTTACCAGAAAACAGTACCTGAACATGTGGGCTCTCTGAAAAAAGCGTCAGTATCGTCTTGTCTATTATTATTATTAGCACCGCGTCTTACTACCCATTCGGGTTATACGCACTTACGCTAATGTGTAATGATTGGGTGATTGTGAGATGAAATGAAGGACCTACAGTTTAACGTGGAATCCAAACCACGGTGGAGGCCTGGCATTCCCCACATTCACAAGATGTCTTGTCAGAGGTGAAGGAAGGGTTTGGTAATCAGATAAATCTTTGCCGGGACCGAGGATTGAACCCCGGCCGCCAGCATAGAAGTCTTGACACCTTACCCCTAGACCACCAGGTCACCATCGTCTTGTCTAGTTTGATGGTGATGTCGAGGTTTGAATCCCGGATAGGTAAGCTGAAATTTTTTTCTAAGCGATTTAACATTTTTTTCTTCACGTGATCGCAGATACATTTCCCCTGGAAGAATTAGCTGCCTTCTTCATTCCTCACAAAGAAAATGTGTGAATAGCCTGTGACCCACTTCGGTGGCTGTGTGGTCTAAGGCGCTACTCTTGCAATAGACTAGACTGCCGATGGCTGATAGATCGGGGTTCGAGTCCTAGTAGGGTGTACCGAAGGTTGTTTTTTCCTAATTAGTTTTGTACTCTCTCTCCAAGAAAATGCGTGTACACCACCGCAAAATTTAACCTTTCTCATCCCTAACACGCTACCGCAACTATTAAGCTTACATATGGGTATAATTTGAACGGGTAGTAAGACGTGGTACTAAAAAATAAAAAATGGTCTTAGTAAAAAGATAGAAGCTCTAGACATAAAAATGAAATAATATAAACCTTAACTCACACAAGTTGTTCTTAGCCACCTTATCTTTTACGAGGTCTTGGAGTTGACCTATGTTCAACTGGCGGAAATACTTCTTTCTCAGTTTTCTTCTCGCTACGTAAGGCCTTTAATAGTTCCTTTTTGTTTTTATCACAGCGTAACACAACTGGGTTAGAGAAGGAATTCTAGAATAGGCACTTTACCATCGTCAAATTAATTTTTGTAGAGTCGACAATAATGGTGATAGAATTTTCCGAGGAAACGCAAAACATGAACTATTTTATAAAAACTTACAAAGTAACTAACAATATTTACGTAAAATAATGTTGAGGGAAAAACTCAGTCAATACATGATTAAGTTTATAAACTTTCAAAATACTGATAATGCATGTTCATATATAATGTATGTCTTATATTAAAACTTTTAAAAACTTTTTTCTTGAACCTTCAGAAAGAAATTTTATAAGAAATGGCGGCTCTAAAAGGTTTATTAAATAAAGCTATATAGAAAATGTCAGTACGGCCTAAAGGTGGTCAAGTTATTAATAAAAATATATTTTTATTAAGGTTAGTTAAAAACCAGCTTCAGAATAAAATTCTATCCGCATACGACTTACAAACCAACTTCACTACATAATAGTTTCCACGTCAACTCATTACTGAAAAATGCAAGACCCAATTTCACCAATCAGTAGAGAGCCTTATTTATGGTAAAACAAAACGATTTAATTTCGCTGAACAAAAATTGTATTCCAGCATTAAAATTATGTAAATAAAATGCCTATATATTATACATTATATATATATATATAAAAGTGGTATAGTGCTATCGATTGAAAAATTACGACTAAATTTTATCATTCTTAAATTAAAAAAAAATTACCTTCTGTCACAATATTAGTGTCATAAAAGCCAGATCAAACACATATTTATTCGTTATCAATAGGCTTTGGTTGAGGTAAATTCATTTTCTAGGTAGGTTACTGGAATAGTAAGAAACAAATTTGTAATAGCGATTTTCAAACTATTCTTTCTGGTAATTTAATGAAAAAAAGGAAAAATAGCCTAAAGATGACGGCGATGCCTAGTAAAAGCAGGTATAATCTTTATATCGTTAATCATCAAAATTGACCTAATTGACCGTTATTTATCTGCTTTAAAGGCAAAGTTGTTTCACGATTAAGTACAATTTTCTTTAATTATGTGTGTGTAGAATACAATTAAAAAATGCTACAATAAACTTTAAAAAAAAGTATTTTGTGGCTACTTTAATGCGCTGGTAAAAGTTCATAAAAACTGCCCCATGAAATACCGGTGTCCCTTATAATGAATTAAACATCGGTTAGTACCAGCTTAGGGTCATAGGCGTTACTCTCGCAATAGACTAGACTGCCTGTGATAAGAGATCAGGGCTCAAATCTCGGTCGGTGTATTGAGGGTGGTTTATCCTAAATGGTCTCCCCATCTCTCGGATGTCAAGCCAAACTGTATTTTAAAATTCCCAGACTTTTCCAGGTTCTAGAGAATCAGAGTTTTGTATAAGGACGTACGGTAGAGGCAGTGTTGCCAACGACCATATAAGTGCTGTAGCTAGGATAGTACCAGAAAGTCACTAGATTATCGCTAAACGAAAAATTAAGTCATCAGATTTGTAACCAAACCAAAAATGCACACATTAATAAGAACTGAATGTAAGATATATCAGTGGACTTAGGTGATCCCCGGATTCAAAACGATGTCATTATGATTTGTGAATTACAGATAGATAGTTTAGAGCTCTTCTGTAGACCGAAGCAATGCATTATGCGTTCTTGCTGTACAGTAGTTCAAAAATAAAAATTCTGCAGCATTGAAATTTAAAATAATGAATTTGAACTTAACACAAAATTAAATAAAGTTTCCAGTCACCAGGTTTAGTGACAAAGTCGTTAAATTGGCAACACTGGGTAGAGGTGAGGAAAGCTGAAAGCGTACAGGCCGAATTTGTGTGCCTGCTTTGGAGTATATTAAGGCGGGGTGCTAGTGAGCGCGAATTTAGTGCATTAATTTTGCAGTTTTTATAGCACAAACATTTTTTGGCCAAAAGAAATCAAATATTTCTTCTATAGAATCATAGAGTTTAGTTTTCTGCACATACTAAGCTCAACAGTTGTTGAATATCTGTCATGAAAATGGTGGCATTTGGTGACAAAAACTTTTTAAATAAAGAGAAAAGTTTGTCACCAAATGCCGCCATGCTAATGACAGATATTCAACAACGGTTGAGATTAGCATGTGCAGAAAACAAAAAACTATGTTTCTATTTAATAAATATTTGCTTTATTTTGGCCAAATGATGTTTGTGCTATAAAAACTTCAAAAATACTGGCCTAAATTCACGCTCACTAGCACTCCACCTTAAGCCCACAAGCTAGTTGGATGTAAAAAAAACCACCATTGTTGTAACACCGCTTGTTGGCATCGCAATAACTTTCCCTAACATAACCTAACCGATCCCTAAGTAATAATAGCCAGTACCGTTGGTCGATTATAATTTGCAGAATTACATTCACCGTGAGAGCTCATTCCTGCCATCACTCTGGGCACAAAATTGTTTGCCATATTGCCCCATTATGCAGTTGTTTTACCCCCGGTGTGCTGAAAATACAAGGTCTGGGTGCTCTTTTGATCCATTATTATTATTATTATTATTAGCATCGCGTCTTACTACCCGTTCGGGTTATACGCACTTACGCTAATGTGTAATGGTAGGGTGATTGTGAGATGAAATGAAGGACCTACAGTTTAACGTGGAATCCGAACCACGGTGGAGGCCTGGCATTCCACACATTCACAAGATGTCTTGTCAGAGGTGAAGGAAGGGTTTGGAAATCAGATAAATCTGTGCCGGGACCGAGGATTGAACCCCGGCCGCCAGCACAGAAGTCTGACACCTTACCCATAGACCGCCAGGTCACCCCTTTGATCCACATCTTCGTGTGCTTTTGATATGACGTTTCTCACTTTAGTACGCTCTCGAGGATTTCCGGGTGGAAAGACAACACAAAATCACATGATGACCTTGAGAATTAAGATTAGTATGTTCAACTTTGTTTACAGAGATTTGTGGTGTTAATACACACTGGAAAGCTACGTGTTTTTATCGAATGTGTGAAAATCTCAGAAATTTAATAGAATTAGTTGACTTTCCCCTGTTTACCAGGGTGCTCGACACCCTATAGCCTATATATACAGAATGTCCAGCAATATGGGAAAAAGGGACAGGTCAGGGAATTTGCTTTGTCAGGGAATTCTATTAAATTTCTGAGATTTTCAAACAACTTAAAAAAATACACAAACTAACGCGGGCGCACCACTAAATTCAACGTTTCTCATTCCCACCTCGATGGCGTAGTTGGCTAACGCGCTATATTCATGTTGAGCTAGACTGCTGAGGACGGGAGGATCGAGGTTCGAATCTCGCTAGGGTGAACTGGAAGTGGTTTTTTCTAAATGGTTTTCCACTATCCCTCCACGCAATGCGGGTTAACTTCCTATAAATTCAACCTTCTCAATTCCTAATACATTAGCGTAAACGGTACTTAAGCGTATAATACGAACGGGTAGTAAGACGAGGTGCTAAATAAATAAAAACCTTACTCATCCTTAACAGATTAGCATAATCGGTACATATGCGGATAAACCGAATGATTAGTAAGACGCAGAACAAAAAAAAACTATCCGACGGAAAAATAGCAAAGTCCACGGCGTCAGTCAAATGGCGCCACGTGACTCTGTCCCATATAACCCTCTCCCCCCGAGTAGGCAGAGGTATCCACAGGTCCAGGGCAAGCGGTTGGACCCCAAACATCAAACATGTTTTCCGGATGTCGATCTCAACTCTACTCTGGAGCCTCTTTCATGGAATTCCAGTAGCTAAGAGGATCACTAAACTGAGCGGCACTTCTGAGCACTGAGTCTTCGAGGAAGAAACTCATAACTCACATTTCAATCAAAATGAGTGTTGGGGCAGAAAGAATCTCCCATGGTATTCGAGAGATTCTAAATTCGAAAAAGTCTCAAAAAGTGTCTCGAATACAACAAAGCTTTAAAGACCTTGACTTCAAATAACAATTTTAAGCAATTTTTAAATGTTATTATTTAGACATGTGTAATTGGGAGGAGAACAAAATCACAAAATGGACAAAAGTGTATTAATATAGGAGTAAAAATTTACTAAAAAGAGTGTTATATTAATTGCTTATGACGTAATAGAATGACAAAACAAATTAGCATATTTTGGTGACACCAAGACTTAAAACACTTTTTTATAAATTCTATTTTTTAAACATTTTCACTTTAATTTTAATTTTACACTTATAAAGATTCGAGATTCTAAAGAAAAATTAAAATTCGGATTCAAGAAAGGCATGATTCATTCCTTCTCTACTAAAAACGTGTCTTTGGGTTATAATATAATATTATTATTATTATTACTAGAGGTATTTAACGTGCACTTTTCGAAGAGAATGATCATACAACACACGACTTAAGAAATAAATGAAGTCTATAACATACAAAACAACCATTCTCCCGGCCATTAATTCATCAATTTGAAAGGGGAAACCCACATTTGACCAAGAATAATTTTTTTTGGCCATACCGAGAATTGAAAAGGGGACCCTTAACTCAGTGGACACTACGGTTGTTAGACTTGTTATTTTTTGATAGCATTGTGTATCTCATTTTTGAAGTTTTTTTAAAAATTAAACTTTGGTTGTTGATTAAAAGAAACTTATGGTTTGGTAGAGCTTTATTTTATTTTATTGTGAAAATTATCCTTCTTGAATCTTACATCAATTTGAAGGCACAGGAGGAGAAAGGTGAATTTTAAAGAAACGCTCCATAAAGGGTGAGCACGATATCAATCGTGACGTAGATCCCATGTGCTAAGCCACCCACACTCCTGTTCAAGATGTGTGAGGTGTCAAAAGCTAGAAATAGACCAGAGTGCCACTGAAAACGAGGCTCAAGTTTAAATTCTTTGCCGTGGAACAACTTGGTTGAGATTTCCTCAATGATTTTTCCATTCTCTCTCCACGCAAATGTGGGAAAATTCCCTTTAAATTCTACCTTCCTTCATTCGGTGATCGAATAGTCTAGGGCGTTAATCTTGTAGTAGAGTAGACTGCTAATAACTGGAAGATCAAGGTTCGAATCTCGATCGGGTGTACTGAGGGTGGTTTATGTAAAATGGTTTTCCACTCTCCCTTAACGAAAATCCAGTTTTACTCTTTTAAAGTATAGCCTTCCTAATTCTTAAAGCCATTAGTGTAATTGATATATTAGCGTATAGTCCTAACGGGTAGTAAGTAAAAAGCGGTGCTAAAAAATGCGCAAAGAATAGGGGAAACAAAAACAAACTTTTTTGTTTTTAAATATTAAACGATTTTTTTTTTGCTTTGCTACCACATTTCACTATTGCTTCAAATTAAACACATATGTACTAATTACTAAATGTGTCAAGGTTGAGTAAGTTTGAGTTAAGATAAAGTGTATATGCATTTGCATTTAGGGAGAATGGAAAACCCAGTTAGGAAAAAATCGCCACATTGTATCCGACCTGGCTTCAAATCATGATCGATAGTCCAGTCTATTGGTAAAGTGACGCATTATAATTTAGATCATTCGGCCAGAGAAGCGGGTTATGCTTTTCATAAACTATATCCAAGATACATATTATATAAGCCTCCATCTACTCTTTGCAAACGTTTAAATCCGTCCGTCTGGGAAACAAACCCTTTAACTTTTCAGTTACAGTAATGTTAAGGAACTTAATTTTACGCCCACTTAGTCCACTCTTACTCTTGTGGCGCTCAGAAAATCAACCAAAAAACACACCTTTTGATGTACAACTAAATGAAAAAAACAGTTTTAACTAAAATTTTGTTCATATTTATTAATAGGTCGCAAATCATGAAATCAAAAGAATATTAAAAAAGAAGAGTTTATGCGCAAACTGCTCTGTCAAATTACTACCAAACAAACGAGGGTTCGTGAAATCAAATATATGTCGAAACAAATTATATGAAAATGTTAAAACCTTTTTTAATACTCCTGTAATATAATGGGAGGAATTTCTATGCACCCATCAGATTACTCCAATCTGGGAAAATCAACACACTCGTAAATCATTGCCGAGCCGCCCTGAAACGTGAACAAATCAAACGCAGTGCCATAAATCATCGGATTGATCGGTAATTGTTTTAACTAGCAGTGGTCCGTCATGGGAGCTCTAAACATGCGAACCTACTGTCGTATTCTCAGGGGAAGGTAACTTTTAAAGAATGGCTTCAGGGTGCCGTTTAACCAAGTGCTGAGACGTGTCTAAAATGTCCACAAATTGTGCGTTAATTAATGGTTTAATTTAAAAATATGATTCACGCTAAAATGACGGGACAACGTATCAAAAAGTCGCTTTAAGGTAACATTATCTCCTTTAAAAAAGGACGCTTCACACGCAAAATGAAGCAGCTCTGACATCAAATAAATGGTTAGGAACATAGATCTTCTGGCCTTCCCTAAATAAATAAAGCCATTTTGAAACGGTCACAAAAAATATGTCAATATAATGGAAATTTGTTTGAGTTGTTTTGAAGATTCAGAGGTGTCCTATAAATACACCAATGAGAAGAAATATCCCTCGGAAAGATTGTGGAACGAAAATAAGACCACCATTTTTTATATTCGCGTGCTCCACGTCTTACTACCTATCTAGGCCACCCACCTATTTAATATAATGAGGTAGGGGGAGAAGAAGGCAGAACAGTGAGGAATTATATCCGCATTTGTGTGAAAAGAGAGCGCCACCTCAGTACATAAGAAAACAGAGGTTTGAACCCTCACCGGCCAACAAGACCAGACTGACTCCTCTAACCATGTGACCACTTGGTTCAGGACCATCGACTTAAAGACTCTCTAACCTAATAAGGAAAGGATTATATTGAGATCTAAGGAGCCAAATCAGCTCCAGGCTGGAAAAAGGATAAGGAGGTTTCGTGGTTCGAAACATACACAGTGTAGTATGTCGTTAACCAATTTCTTCCTATCGGCGAGAGTCGGACCCAAACGCCAATTGGTTACAGCCACTGGTTCATTCATTTATTGGCAGTTACTAGCCCCTGGAGACAAGCTGATTAGGGCTTTATTTCCACTAAAGTTTGGAGCCCTGGGACTGCCGAGATGTATATACATTTTAAACATTACTCAATTCCTACACATCACTAAAACTAAAGAAACAAATCATGAAAAACAAAACCGGAATGTAGCAAATTCTTACATTTTACAACCTGCACTTAAGTTTTTTTTACACAGGATAGACCTAATAACAACGGTTAAAAAGATCGCGGCTATTAATAATTTTTACGGCCGAATGGAGAGCCATGAAAAACGTTGCAATGATTTATAGTCCGCGTTATAAGTCCGGTGATTAATGTTTGCCTGAGTGACATGACTCCGGCCATGTCAGTTGTAGGGTGTGGTAGTGGTGGGTGCATTGTCGCAGTGAACGGTCGAGGGCCGCTTTACTCGCCAATCTTACACCTGACTTTATTACCCATTGATTTCTCATGAGCCTACTTGTTCCGATCGCAAGCGACGAAAGGGGAACTTCACTTCTGATGAACAGTACTGCAGGCAGGGTTATAAATGGTCAGCCAATCAGGTTATCCGAAACGGTATTTTGTCTATTTTTTAACGTGTTCATACTCACACTGGTGGACTTACTCTATAAGCAAGTGCGCGCTCATTTCCTTTACACGTTACCTTCCTCCATACCTATTTTATTAGATAAGCTCGACGGTTAGGTCATTATATAATCCACTCGGAACTTTTTGGGCTGAAAAGTATTTTTTCCATGTATAAAAGCAAAGCTTTTTTTTAAAAAAGAAAAACGTTAAAATATGCACTAAAAGTGCGAAAAAGTAAAGTATTATTAATTATTATTATTATTATTAGCACTGCGTCTTACTACCCGTTCGGGTTATACGCACTTACGCTAATGTGTAATGGTAGGGTGATTGTGAGAAGAAATGAAGGACCTACAGTTTAACGTGGAATCCGAACCACGGTGGAGGCCTGGCATTCCTCACATCACAAGATGTCTTGTCAGAGGTGAAGGAAGGGTTTGGTAATCAGATATCTTTGCCGGGACCGAGGATTGAACCCCGGCCGCCAGCATATAAGTCTGACACCTTACCCCTAGACCACCAGGTCACCTAAAAAGAAAGTAAATATGAATTTGTATATCAAAACCCCCGGAAGATGCTAAATGAATTTGGTTCTGCATTCCAGTCACATATAAGATAAAGAGTTACAGCTTTTATATCGATATGCAGCTAATTAAAAATATGCATTTGCATAAACTTTCTCTGGTCACATTCTAATATTTTAGTTTAGTGCTACTCTCGTAAAGCACCTACATAACCCCAAATCTAATAATACAGCGTTTAAAGTATAAACAAAATCAATACAGTACTAGAAAAAGCTTTTGTTTCAAGGTCAAGAGTGTGTTAATGTCCTTCATTAGGAGTGGTCGGCCCCATATTAAACTAAATAAATGCACTCGAATTAAGAATTGCAACTTGTCCTAATATAAAATAGTTAGTAATATGTTTTTTTTACAAAACCTACACAACTACGAGGTAAACCGCGTTTATTTACATAATTGATTTATACACATTAATAATATAATGGCAGTAAATTTTTAGAGTCAATAAAAAGATAAAAAAGGGGGTTACAACTTCTAACATCTTGACGCTATTTCACTAGCAACATTAATTAGATTTGTTTTATGCCAAGGAAATTGCAGACTCAACCTAAAAAAAAAAAGTTAGGACAGAACAATTAAAGGTTAGACAATGAAATTTATGTCCAGACTTTATTTGGGTTTATTTATTGAGAACAGTTAAAAGTAGATTTAAGAACGTGCGGGATTAAAAAATAATGCACAATATATTTTTTTTAACCATTCTAATAAAATCGAAATGCGGGTTGTACCCCAAAAGAAAGATGGCCCTTGTGGTTTTACTATATTTCCATCATAAAAATTGACGTTGAAGAGGTTTTTTTTGTTGTTGTAACGCGGTAGTTTCATAAATGAGGTGAATAATAAAATTTGTCGACCAGAAAAATACGACTTTCAGTTTCCATGTGGGAGGAAAGCCTCTCAAGGTAATGATTTCATGGTATTCATTCTCTAGTTCATGAGGAGTTTTTTTTTTTACAAACCATTGTTGTTTATGAGGTAAGGATGAAAGGAGAAATGGGTAGCTATGGGAAGAAATGGATGGAGTCATGGTGTCTTCCTGATTACAAACGGTCCAGATAGCGAACATGTGGGTAACTGAAGATGATTATCTGCTTTTGTGATATGAGAAGCCCGGACTGCGTACACGCCGTGTATGAAATTCCATCCTGCCCCTAATTTTACATTAGGGGTGGCCCACGGGTAGACTATCAGTCATGCGGCGTTTCAGCCTTGTCAGTCTAAATTCATCTCAAATGCAAGCAATGGTATTTTCTAATTTATGTTAGGTTTGGCTAAGTAGGCTAGGTTTGGTTAGGAGGGAAAGTTCCTGTGACTTGTTGGGTGCTGCTAGCAACCCCTTTCACCCGCGTTCCGGCCTCACGTAGGAATTCCTGCGAGTAGCTCATTTACTTGTTCACAACCTGGACGACCAGCTCACGCGAGCTCTGAAGGAAGCTATGAAGAAGGACTGACCACCTGCAGAGGATACGAGGGAAAGCAAGGAAGATCTATACTGCGTCTTAAGCTAACTTATGATCGAGGTCAGCTTAGCCGTAGTTGGGAGTGGATGTTCGTCCATGCTCGACCAATCCGTGGAGGGTAGTTGTCATAGCAACCGATGCACGTTGCCAGATTTCTTGACAGTCACCGAGTACGCTTGCATAATAGCAACGAGAAAACTCCCACTATGTGGCAACCATGCTTCCCAGCCTACCCACCACGTGGATCCTAAGGCAGTTTAAATCGCAGTATACCAGTAGTGCCAGGACCCAACAAGCAAGCCTATACTTCAAGGAGGAAAAATAAAGATTTTGAAAGTAGTCTAGTATCAGTGAAAGAAGCTAGGTGGGAGAGGTACGTTAGAAAACAACGCAGTATGAATACATGAAGGCTTCCCTTCAGTTATTGTGACGGGAGAGATAGACACCCATATTAGATTACAACACTGTGAAGACGGAAGAAACAATTAAAATCTGGTGAAACTGTTTATAAAGCAGAGGGACTTTAGCGGCTTTTACTGATTTCTTGGTTTGACCTGGCACTAAGCTATGGGAGAAAACAAAAACTAAACTGAGGTACGATTTATTTGGGGATACATATTTGAAAAAATAGTAATAATTATTATTAATATAACCGCGTCTTACTACCCATTTAGGTTGTATGAACTTACACGAATGTGTAATGGTAGGGTGATTGTGAGATGAAATGGAGGACCTACAGTTTAACGTGGTATCCAAACCATGGTGGAGGCCTGGCATTCCACACATCCACAAGTTGTGTTAATACACTTGACAAAATAAGAAAATTGTTTTAAATATAGGCAACATTATCCGAATGACTTGGTGCAATGCTTTTTATACGATTAGTTACATCATTAATAACATTCAAAATAAATTAAATATTCTTACTTAATAAATAAGTTATTATGAGTCAGAATGTTAGTATTATAAAAATTGTATTACCACTCGACATGCACTCTTTACTAACACGATAGTTGATCAAAAATTTAAATAAAATACAATAATGTATAAAAATATAAAACACTGTTTGACACATCATTTAAATATTCCTTATTTTTACAATTTTATATAAGTAGCCAGGTAGAATAAACGTCCGTTTCGTCTAACCCGGATTGTCGATGACGTCAAGTTTCGAATCCCGACAGAATATAGATATATTGTTTTCGTAAATGGTTTCTCACTATCCCTCCAACGCAAATGCGGGTGAGTTTCTTCTAAATTTTACTTTACTCATCAGTGTAGTAAAATAAGATTAGCCCAGACAAATATTAAGACACGGTGCAGAAAAAAAGGTAAAGATCCTTACATTGACTAAACTTTCAAAATGCTATGAATTCAAAATAGGGGGGATGAACTCATGTTCATGAAAAAAAATGTGCAATTTGAATAGCAAATTTGATGCTGACCGATGGTGGCCGAGTTCCCCCTGAGGCTGATAGTAAAATAGGAGTGTACTACTTTCTGGAGGGTAAAACTATAAGAATACAGGCTGGGAGAACATCGGACCGCCCTAAGCCCTTGAATACATTTAACTTACCGGACCATTTGATACGTATACATTAACTAGTAGTGTATAATTTCAAACATAGGGACAAATTAAACATCTACAACAACAAAAAATACACAAATAAAGTAGAAAAAAACTAAACAGTAACAACAAATATGTAATTATACTTGATTAAATGAAACTGCAATACATGTATAATTAAAAAATTATACCACAATAGTATTATGAGCCGTAAATCATTTTTGTTGAGAGTAGAGGATGCCTAATAGTCTGGTACTCTACAGCCAGGATCCGAAACATGAGGAAGTGCCAAGGGTAACGGGGTGGAGGGGGACTGGTTTTAACAAATAACGGGGTAATTACAGGCGAAACGTGAAGTGAAATACACACACTGTTTTGTATTAATTAAGACGTCAAGATACAATTTTTTAACAAGTGTATATGAATGTTGAGTAGATAATGCAATAAAAAACAAATAGAATAAAACTTTTTTTCAACCAAAATATAACTATTTGAGTTTATTTTACAAGTGAGAACGTAAATGTAAAATAAGGTTTTTATTTTATTTTTTATTTTACTTTTCTGGTGTCTATCTAAAAGAGAACATATCTATATTGTACATTATTTTTATTTGAAATGAAGAAATGGGAGAATGTTAGTTTTTTATAATATTTTTTATTTGAAATGAAGAAATGGAAGAATGTAGGTTTTAAAATGTCTCTACTAAAAAAAATTAACAGTTTTATTTGTTATTTTCCTCTGCATTTGCTCAGGTTACAGATGTGTGGTAAAAAAACACGCATTTAAAATGTAAGTGAAAGAATATAAAAGTAGTTGATGTTATAGTAGGTCCATAAAAAATATTCTTTTATAAAAACGAATTTAAAAACATATAAAATTTGAAAAATACTAGCTCATGTAGGAGGCAAAGGCAATGTCACCCGCACCTGTTACCACGTGGTAATATGGTGGAATAACGCTGACGGGGAGGTCAAGGTTCGAATCTCTCGATATCTTAATACCAACTATATCATCTTTAACCCTAAGTAAAATTATTTAAAGTATTATAACAAAATCTTCGAAATAACATTTTAGATCCGAATCGTTGGTTGCACTGTTAGGAGAACAGAGTTCAAATCGAGGTTAGGCGTACTGAGGATTTTCCCCCCTATAATGTTTCCTATTTTACCTCCTCGCAACTGCAGGTACATTTGCTCTAAAATTCTATTTCGTTCATCTCTACCAATTTTTTTAGCACCGCGTCTTATTATTGATTTTATCTATACGCATATATATCAATTAAGCTATTTTAGTAATCATGATTAAAGGATAATTCAATTTAAATGTACACACATTTGCATGGAAGGATAATGGAAGCCCATTTAGGGGATAAGCCTCTATAAGTATACCCGGACGGGATTCAAACGCTGAGCTCCCCGATCACCGGAAAACCTGAATAAATGTATTGACGTTTGTCTTGTGAATACCACTATGGGCCTCGTTTAGTCACCGAACGTCATTTAAATACATCCATTTAGAAATTACCTGCTTCGGTGTGTGCACTTTCTAAAGGTCCACACGGATCCGCGCCGCGTAATACTGCATTCACGCGTACAACAATAGTTATCTTATTAAGAGTGGTGAACGCTGTTATATTATAATATGGTATTGATCTGTATTATGTGGATAAGTTTAAAAACAATAGAAACAACTCAAAACGTCATGCCAGGCCTCCACCGTGGTTCGGATTCCACGTTAAACTGTAGGTCCTTCATTTCACCTCACAATCATCCTACCATTACACATTAGCGTAAGTGCGTATAACCCGATTGGGTAGTAAGATGCGGTGCTAATAATAATAATAATAATAATAATAATAATAAATAATAATAATAATTATCAAAACGTCAACGTTTCTGGATATATATAAAACTATACACACGTAAGGTTAATTAAGCGTAAATATATAATTCAGAAACGAACCCTGTTTGTTCATCACTAACCATTCAGGCTACACGCCTAATTTCTCTTTATCGAACATATTAAATAGTTATTTAACAAAACAATGGATTAAGTATTAACACAATGACTTAATTCCACCAATATGTTGAAAGTAGTAATCAGTGGGATGTCAGATACGACGAGAGTTAATCAGGATGAATATCTCTAATCTGTGGCGGTGCAGTGTGTAGATCAAGTCATTCAATCCCCTACAGGGACGGTGCAGTGTGGTGAAGATCTCCCCTACAGGGACGGTGCAGTGTGGTGCAAGATCTCCCCTACAGGGACGGTGCAGTGTGGTGCAAGATCTCCCCTACAGGGACGGTGCAGTGTGGTGCAAGATCTCTCCTACAGGGACGGTGCAGTGTGGTGCAAGATCTCCCTACAGGGACGGTGCATGTGGTGCAAGATCTCCCTACAGGGACGGTGCAGTGTGGTGCAAGATCTCCCCTACAGGGACGGTGCTTGTGTGCAAGATCTCCCCTACAGGGACGGTGCAGTGTGGTGCAAGATCTCCCCTACAGGGACGGTGCAGTGTGGTGCAAGATCTCCCCTACAGGGACGGTGCAGTGTGGTGCAAGATCTCCCCTACAGGGACGGTGCAGTGTGGTGCAAGATCTCCCCTACAGGGACGGTGCAGTGTGGTGCAAGATCTCCCCTACAGGGACGGTGCAGTGTGGTGAGAGATCTCCCCTACAGGGACGGTGCAGTGTGGTGCAAGATCTCCCCTACAGGGACGGTGCAGTGTGGTGCAAGATCTCCCCTACAGGGACGGTGCAGTGTGGTGCAAGATCTCCCCTACAGGGACGGTGCAGTGGGGTGCAAGATCTCCCCTACAGGGACGGTGCAGTGTGGTGCAAGATCTCCCCTACAGGGACGGTGCAGTGTGGTGCAAGATCTCCCCTACAGGGACGGTGCAGTGGGGTGCAAGATCTCCCCTACAGGGACGGTGCAGTGTGGTGCAAGATCTCCCCTACAGGGACGGTGCAGTGTGGTGCAAGATCTCCCCTACAGGGACGGTGCAGTGTGGTGAGAGATCTCCCCTACAGGGACGGTGCAGTGTGGTGCAAGATCTCCCCTACAGGGACGGTGCAGTGTGGTGCAAGATCTCCCCTACAGGGACGGTGCAGTGTGGTGCAAGATCTCCCCTACAGGGACGGTGCAGTGTGGTGCAAGATCTACCCTACAGGGACGGTGCAGTGTGTGCAAGATCTCCCCTACAGGGACGGTGCAGTGTGGTGCAAGATCTCCCCTACAGGGACGGTGCAGTGTGGTGCAAGATCTCCCCTACAGGGACGGTGCAGTGTGGTGAGAGATCTCCCACAGGACGGTGCAGTGTGGTGAAGATCCCCTACAGGACGGTGCAGTGTGGTGCAAGATCTTCCCTACAGGGACAAATCACTCCGCCGCACTGCGCGTCCACGCACATTTTATTCTCTCCACCGAATCCTTGCCGCCGTTTCGAGTAATGAGACTCCAGAGGGGGAGGGGGTGGCACAAAAACATTCTCGAAACCAGTCGTACGTAAATTTGACAAGATAAGTGAACTAATAAAATGTCCCTGTTAATTCCCTCAGTAATTTATTAGTATACATCCCGTCCCGTCTTAAAACGCTCGAGAGTGTAAGCGAATGGCCCGGTATTAAAACTACGGCTCGTAACGTGAAGTGGCGACAATATGCGGCAGGTGTGTTTCCTAACATGTTGGTCGCTGTCCAAAACAAACCATGTCAAGTAAATATCGCGGTATTTAACCGAGCGGCCAGTGCAGGCCCACACCGAAGCTTGGAATTCCAATAATGTATAAATACGAAACTCATCAACAAAAGAGAGGGGAAGGGAGTCAGTAGAAAACTTGGGGGACGGGGAAGGGTAAAAAAAAAATGCTTACCTTGCAACCTATAAGTTATTTTTTAAACCTTTTTTAAGTTTCATCCATTAAAAAAATGCAAGTCGATACTTCAGTGCAACAGCTCAAACAATTTCACTTTTGAGTTATTAACAACAATAAATTCAAACTATGTTTATATATATTACAACGTTTAGAGTTCAATTTTATATTTATTGAAAGTTGAATTTAACTAACCCCAATAGTTGGATTAACGCATACATTTTCACTCTTTTACATACTGTTTTACTTATATATGTTATTTAAAAGTCAGTGATTTTGGAATACAACGCTTGCTCCTAGGTATCGATGTGTTTGTAAAATGAATATTAAAGATGACCCATTCAGACAACGAGCTAAGCATAGTTTTTATATTTGACATTGACATAAAATACACATTTATCTAGTTGAGGTGTTCAACGTACACTTTATGAATCAACTGAGTATATCAACACAGGAGAGGTGACCTGGTGGTCTAGGGGTAAGGTGTCAGACTTCTGTGCTGGCGGCCGGGGTTCAATCCTCGGTCCCGGCACAGATTTATCTGATTACCAAACCCTTCCTTCACCTCTGACAAGACAACTTAAGAATGTGGGGAATGACAGGCCTCCACCGTGGTTCGGATTCCACGTTAAACTGTAGGTCCTTCATTTCATCTCACAATCACCCTACCATTACCATTAGCGTAAGTGCGTATAACCCGAACGGGTAGTAAGACGCGGTGCTAATAATAATAATAATAATAATAATGATAATAATAATAATAATAATAACACATAAGATTGTACATGAGTGAGCGCGAAAGGGCCTATCAAGTCAGCGGGAAAGATATGTACACATACCTTCCAGTGTTCTTTTAAATGCCACAAATGACATGGGACCGACGGCTTTACCTCCCCTCCGAAGGAAGTTGTGCTACGAATATCTATCAAACAGGAGAAATCTGTCAACCCCGCCCGGGATTGAACCAACGAACATCGAATCTTGATGCAAGCACTTTACTTCAAGACCTAGATCAACTAAACAGTTTAATAAAAGGAACATGTCTTGATGGTTTGATATTATTCAAGAATAAATATTATTAAATTACAACGATTCAACCCGCGTCAGTAGGCACGCAGATTGGACGTCAAGCTCATTTAGTCTTGTTTGCTGGTGACTCGATGCTCGAATCCCAACATGGTGTACCAAAGGTGATCCCCCTCCCCCATAATGGTTTACTACTCTCCCAAAATTCTACCTTCCTCATCCCTACTCCAATTGTTTGATTAAATACAGATAGTTTAGACCAATACCAAGACGCGGTAGAACGAAAATATATAGACTTAAGAGTAGTTAAATTGGGTAGTTTACTTTAAGAAAGAACGTTAGTAATATAATAAACATTCACACAAACACACACATTATATATAATATATACATTTGTAAAAAGTTTTCTCAATCTATTAAAATTGACACAACCTGTCAAATTGACAGGTGCAGAACATTTGGATTTAGGTTCTACCGTATTCAAACATGTAGTCTATACGAGGTAATTGAAAAATATTTCGGGATATAATAAAAATTAATTGAATATAGAGAATAAAACCTTTTTTTCCCCCACGCCATTTACAGTAAAAATTGGTCAAATGTTTCTGAAAGACATTTAACATATTATGTAGTCGCCGTGGTATCTCTAGCAAAGCGTGTTTTCTTCGAGGTCCTGGTTACTTGCGTCAGAGACTGTACTGTTATGTTAATCAACTTGCATGCTTGGTAAAGACTTTGAACTTGAGAAAAAGAGAGGGAGAGAGAGAGAGAGAGAAAGGGAGAAAGCATAGAAGTAAAACCAGATAATCGAAACTAGAAAGGAGGCAAGTCCCTGGATAAGTCTTGGAAGGACTGGCAGCCCTTCTTGGACCAAGGGATGGGTATTAAGGGCCCCACTTCGATTAACAAGATAGCATCCGCAAAGCATCAATCCGCATCCGCGAGCTTGCACAATATCCACATGTAATTTAATATTTAATACCGATCATAAACACAACATAGTTTGATTAATAAAATAATAACGTAAGTGCAATTCTTAATATTACTAAACCTGTAATTTTATTCGACTAATCAAACATGTATGGGGAGTTTTTTTAAATTAAAGAGTTAAACAGAAGCCTTTTGCAGTTTATTTATCTAGATTAACATTTATTTCAAAGCAAGTGCGCGCATATACTTGTGGGGAAAAATAAGTATTATTTGTTGTTGAGTATATTTGTGGTTGATTATTTAATGCTTTTAGAAAACAACCAAGCACAAATTTGTTGTTTGGAACAGTATTAGCAGTTATAATCGCTGATTAATATTATTGGGGATAGGCTTATATCCTTAGATATTCGCATTCGTTATATATAGTGATAGGCTCTAAGGGAATAAAAAGAAAATTTTACTCTACATTTAGCTAATGAAAGTTTCTATACATATATATACCCCCCCCCTCCCCCTCATGGGGGACATCAAATTACAGGGAGCCCCCTCCCCCTAAAACCCCCCACCTTCCTAATTCCTTGATAGGAGTTCTATTTATTTTAAGTTTGACTGACTCAAGAAGCCCAAGTTCGATCTCCGATTACGAGCACTTTGTTTATTCCCCAGTGTTTACCTATCGTTGGTCCAGGATATCTGATGTTGCATTTTATTTCAAATTCACCTGCTCAATCCTTTTCCATAGGTTTAAATATCGATGCTCATAATCAGTAATATATCAAATATAAACTCACAAACACCTGTTTCAGGATATTAAGACAATCTATGGTCGATTAGCGGCTGGGACCATAATTATAGTGAGCTCCGAATCAGCCACAAGTGTGTACACGCGACCCGAGGCTTGCCTTGAGGGTTTACTGTAGTATTATTATTATTATTATTATTATTATTATTATTATATTTATTTATTTCTTAGCGCCGTGTCTTGCCAGCCTTACTGACCATATGCATCAGCCTATATAATAATCACTTTAATGTATTTGGGATGAGGAAGGCTGAATTTAGAGGAAGTGTACCCGCATTTGCGAGAGACTCCATTTAGAGAAAACTACCCTCAGTACACCAGACTGGGATTAGAACCCCGATCTCCCTGGCATCGGCAGTCCAATCAATTGCGAGAGTGACGCCTTAGACCATGTGGCCACTGAAGCTCATTACTATATTTTATAAATAGAATTATTTTTTAGGCAATGAAAATATCTATCAAAAATTACAACTGCAGATCACATTACTTGACGTATGACCTAACTATTTTTTTAAGGTGTCATTTAAGTCCTTTCTAAGAAAATTGGACTGTAACTCAACTGCTGTCGCACCCATTGCGAACCGATAAACTTCAATCCCACCCGGATACGAGCTACGAAGATTTTCAGGTTTGGTTAAGAATCGCTTTCAGTTACCACCTTGCGGCCATGCCCAAAACACTAGTTTTAGTGTAAAAATCATATACACTTTCTCGAAAGATTGATAAGGCCCCACACCAAGCCACGTGACAAACTTTGGTGGCTCCAGGTGACCTTGGAAACACAAATGTCACCAGTCTTGAGTCAATGGCAAGGGAGGCCAATTGCGGGTCTAGCAGACTTTGGTTCGAGCCTGGGCAGTGAAAAAAGAAAGTATTTGTTTACGGTCTAATGTTTCTACCATAATATTTTAATACATAGCCTTGGAATTCTGTTTTTAGGCTAGTTATTTTAATTTAGTTTGATTAGAAATTAATTTGAAATAATAATTAAAATCAGTACATTATAACACTATAATGGCACATTAAAGTAAGATAATTCCGTCTTTGATACATCAGTAGTAAAATATTAATAAAATGTAATATTTTCTTATGAAATGCGATTGTATTTTCCTTAAAACGAACTGTTTAATGGGTGCTTCCTACATGATAGAGCACTGGGACGCGTTGCAGATACTTTCAACTAAATGTACGTGGATATTATTAGCAGGTTTCTCACCAGTTAAGAAAGTTTAAAACCCACCTAGGTGGCGTTTTTGGCTAACGTGCTAGTCGTGTTGAGCTCGACTGCTGAGGACGAGGAGAACGAGGTTCGAATCTCGGTCGGGTCAATTGAGGGTGGTTTTTCCTAAATGGTTTTTCACTCTCCCTCCACGCAAATGCGGGTTCACTTACTCTAATTCAACCTTCCCAATTCCTAATCCATTAGAGTAATTAGTACTTAAAGCGTATAACCCGAACGGGCAGTAAGACGTGGTGCTAAATAATAATAATAAAAAGTTTAAATTTTGAGTTTTAAAGGTGTACTTTTAAAAGTTAGAGAATAACATTTTTTTTGACCAAAAAAATCAAATATTGCTTTTGCTAACAGTTTAATTTTATTCACATGGTGATATCAAAAGTTTTTATTCTGGAATTTAATAACATATTTTTAATTTGTTTAAAAAGTTTGTCATCTAATGCCGCGATGATCATGATAGATAATCAAGACCTGTTGATATTACTATGTGAATAAAATTAAACTATGCGTTTGTAACAAGGCAATATTTTATTTATTTTGTCCAAACATATTTTTTTTGCTGTAAAGATTTGAAAAACACTGCCCCTTTCTCACGTTCCCTTCGTCACCAACTTAAACTTAGCATTTAAATGTTTTCATTGGTAAGAACTTTAGCCTAAGTTTTAGTGAAAACCATATTTTAAAATATCAAAAACCTACATAAATAATCGGGTATTTCTAAATGTTTGCAACGCTTGCTTGTTAGTGCTCTTCCGTGTAGCGCTATTTAACACTATTATAAAAAAAATGATGAAGTCTATTTTCCTCACGTGATGAAATAAAGCACCGTGGTCCAGCCAGCGATTGGATATCCTCGGGCCCGCCAACCTTAATGTACTTTTAAATAAATAAATTTAAAAAAAAACATGGTCCCGATCTATATTATCGAAAAACTTGCTAAACAAACTGAAGCTCAAGTCTTCTCACTAGCTATATTAATATAATCATAGCACTGCTATATTGTTCTTGTTTATTGGTTCTAAATAGATGTAAAATAACTATTAATGTTTCTTGTTTATTATGAAATGTATCATTACTTTTTATTATTATTTCGTCCCGCTGTTTATATTGGCTCCGGAGGTACATGAGAGACCACACAGAGGCATACATTGTGTTAGTTTGTAAGTTGTACATTGGTGTAATCCTAGGTTTAAAAATAACATACCCTGATCTCAGTCAGCAGTGTATCTGTCTAAAGGCCTAGGTTCGATTCCCCACCTGTCCGATAATTTTATCAGTATGAGTTGTTGGTCCGTAGGGCTGGGTGTGGGTTGGGTCGGTGCTAGTATTACGTTAGTTTGTAAGTTGTGTGCTGATGTTTATATTCATTTTGATCAAAGAGTGTCATTTTAGTAAGCCTACCATTCATCATAAAATTAATTTGAGGTTCTTAGAAAAAACTTAACTTAATGTTTAAATTAGTTTCGTAAGTGAAGCTTCTTAAAAATAAATTATATTGTTGCAAGTCTAAGTACTGTAAGTTAAGGTGCTGTGAGTTAAGGTGCTGTAAGTTAAGGTACTGTGAGTTAAGGTGCTGTGAGTTAAGGTACTGTAAGTTAAGGTACTGTGAGTTAAGGTGCTGTGAGTTAAGGTGCTGTGAGTTAAGGTACTGTGAGTTAAGGTGCTGTGAGTTAAGGTGCTGTAAGTTAAGGTGGTGTGAGTTAAGGTGCTGTGAGTTAAGGTGCTGTGAGTTAAGGTGCTGTAAGTTAAGGTGGTGTGAGTTAAGGTGCTGTAAGTTAAGGTGCTATAAGCTAAGGTGCTGTAAGCTAGTATGTTCAAGACATTGTATAACGAACCAAGTTCTCGAACAAATATTGTTGAGATGGCAGGTCTAGGGGTAAGGTGTCGGACTTCTGTGTTGGGGGTCCGGAGTTCAAACCTAGGTCCAGGCACTGTTTGTCCAACCCTTCCTACACCTCTGACAAGACATCTTGTGAAAGTGTGGAATGTCAGGCCTTCACCGTGGTTCGGATCCCCCGTTAAACTGTAGGTCCTCCATTTCATCTCACAATCACCCTACCATTACACATTAGCATAAGTGCGTATAACCCGAATGGGTAGTAAGACGCGGTGCTAATAACAATAATAATAATAATCTAACAAATATTGTAGGTAGGTGTTGCATAACGTTACAATTAATAAATACCTACTACAAGTTTGAATAAACGATATCGGATCACGTGGCTCCCGTGGCCAAAGACGCCAGGTTTGTACCCGACTAGACCTTAAGTGAACGAGAGGTCTTGGTTCAAATCCAGCTCTTCCTGTCACCAGCAATCCAGTATATTGGGTGACACCTTAGAGTATTCAGCCACCGAAGCGTCATCACATGATGATTTGCATAAGTTATTAAATTAATAGGCTACATTTTCGAATGTTCCATAAAATGTAAATAATTTATTTTCATGTCAGTCTAACAGTTTTAAGGTGTTAGAAGAAGAACACGAGTGCTAAGAAAAAACGAAAAGAATGGTACATACAGAACGTAAATAGATTTTAGTACTATGCGTCTTACAACCCATCCAGACTATTCTAAAGATATTTTTACCATGTGAGTGAGGATGATATAATTAATAATAAATGAGACTGCAATTGTGTGTACGGCAAGTAGGAAACCATTTATGGGTGAAAAAACACCACAAAAAAAAAAACACCTGACTGTAACAAGAACCCAGAACACCCCCACTCCGTGAAAAACCAGACTAGACGAAACGGACGTTTTCGTTCACGTGATACGAGTGCAACAATGTTGATTATTGGTCAATTATATTTAGTGAAGGATATATATATATATATATTATATATATATATTGATAACGTCGATGAGTTGTTTAAATTTAAATTTCTAAATTATATGCAAAAAGGTAATGTATACAATCACAATACACTGGCCTAATATAAGTATATATTATTTAAAAAATGTATGGACCGGGACTTGAACCAATAACACCTTGACAAATATATTTGCCAAGGTGTTATTGGTTGTTAAAATAAATTATACTTATATTAGGCCAGTTTATTGTAATTGTATACATTACCTTTTGCAAATAAGTTATAAATTATATATTTTTTAAATCAGCAAAGACGTTATTAATAATAAGCTATATGGTTTGTTATGTTTGTTACTAATTTTTTTCAAATAACCTTACTAAGTTCACGCTTACGTAATATTCTGACTGGTTTTTGTTTTTTCTTAGCACTAGGTCCTACAAATGTTCGGGTTATACGCTTATGTAGACTACTAATCACGCTAGTGATCTAGAAATTATGAAGGCTATATTTAGAGGAAGTTTTACCCATCATGAGAGTGGAAATTTCCAATTATCCCTGAAACCCAATATATTGCGAGAGTAGCGCTTTATACCATGCGGTGAGCGAAGCTGGTACTAAGTATCTGTGTTAGAATAATGTTATCTATCCTTAAGTTTATTATTATTATTATTTAGCACCACGTCTTACTACCCGTTCGGGTTATACGCTTTAAGTACTAAATACGCTAATGGATTAGGAATTGGGAAGGTTGAATTAGAGGAAGTGAACCGGCATTTGCGTGGAGGGAGAGTGGAAAACCATTTAGGAACACCACCCCCTCCCCCCAGTCCACCCGATCGAGATTCGAACCTCGATCTCCCCGTCCTCAGCGGTCGAGCTCAACACAACTAGCGCGTTAGCCAACTACGCCACCGAGGCGGGTATCCTTAAGTTAAATAGGCTGGTTGTATGAAGAACTATAAAATGAGCCTTATCGTTGGACACACGGTTTGGGCGTTAAGCTCGTCTAACCTGGTTTCCCTCTAACGGGGAGGTCAAGGCTGGAATACGAGCTGGGTGTTCTTTAAAAACAGCTTACCAACCACAGAAGCATGCCAATTTCCTAGGACTCCGCCTCACTCATGCTCTCCCCATTAGGGCAATTAAATGCAGATAGCCCGAACGGGTAGTAAGATAGAGTGAGAGAGAATGTGTTTCAAAAAGAGTCATCTTGAACTAGTTTATCTCCATAACAACTCAGCCATTCGCTGAAGGTAGGCCGTTTACCTTAATTAATGAGCTGGGATGGGACGTTAAAGAGGTGCACTGTTCAGCCATTATTTGTACGAGAGCCAATTTAGAAACTTAAAACCCTGTGTGGGTAGTAAACTAAATAATATTTTATATTTCATTGAATACATTATTTTACCATTTTATTTCAAGTATAAAACACATATAACTATTTTAGGTTCGGTACATAAGCTCGATAGTATCATAGTACGGTATTTTTTCAAGGTTAGTAAATAAACTAATCAATGTTTTAAACATATATAAATATGTACTATAACAGGTAGTTTTAGCCCAAAGGGCCTACTTTCATACTCTCTGGAAAATAATGTTGTAATATAAAATTATGGAGCAGTTTTAGAGCGTACGGACATTTCCTACATATTTTTGAGATAAATTACTATTTTATGGAAACTAAGAGAAATGAACCACCACTGTTTGTCAGAGTCAATATAAATATCACTGAAAACTTTCAATTCAAAGATAATATAAAATAATCTAGCTCCTTAAGAAAATAGTTTATCAATCTATTATCTGGGATAATTTGAAAACCACACTGTTTATTAAATTATATAATCTCAATGTCAACTCATATAGTGTAATTTAAGACGAATGCAAGTATACAGTTTTTATTTTTTAAATCAATTTCAAATTATTATAAAAGGTGTTTTTCTGCTGAAACGCATTTTTAATTTCAATATCTCTATTTTTTCGTTCTGAGACCCCAATGCAGGTTTGAATGGTCCAAGCCCTAGACCCTAAGCCCAACAACCCACGAGATTTCCTAGCATGACATAAGGTCTCTTAGTTTAGTGAAGACAGGAACCTTGGCAAAGACGCTGCGATAGCAAATTATGTATACAAGCGAGTTCCGTGCGGTCTGTCGTTAGTCAATTGTTTGAACGCCATGAAGGAGTCTATGCTTCAAGTACAGTCACGTTCCCTTGCAACTTGTCCCACACGTGATTATATATACATATTTTCTGTGGTTCGTGTTTTACTATCCGTCCTGGATATATACATATTTACGTTAATAGTGTAGGGATGAGGACGGTAGAAATTAGACGATATCTACCCACATTTTTGTGGAGGGAGGGTGGGAAGCTACCCAAGTAGTATTCATAAGTAAAACTACTAAAAACAGCTGAAATCTCCAATATATTTGTCACCAATAAACCAAACTAGGATAGCCTATCTTTAGATCCGTGCGTCCACATAAGCAGGTCTATGGCATTTTTTATACGCTACCTATTTGGTTGATATGTTGATACACCTTTTGATTGCAATGTTGTTACATCTCAAGTTAAATTGAATTGTTGATACGCCTTATTTTAGGGTGCATTGTTGATATACCTCAAGTTATATCGCATTATTGATATACCTCAAGTTATATCGCATTATTGATACACCTCAAGTTATATCGCATTATTGATACACCTCAAGTTATATCGCATTATTGATACACCTCAAGTTATATCGCATTATTGATACACCTCAAGTTATATCGCATTATTGATACATACCAAGTTATATCGCATTATTGATACATACCAAGTTATATCGCATTATTGATACACCTCAAGTTATATCGCATTATTGATACATACCAAGTTATATCGCATTATTGATACATACCAAGTTATATCGCATTATTGATACATGCCAAGTTATATCGCATTATTGATACACCTCAAGTTATATCGCATTATTGATACACCTCAAGTTATATCGCATTATTGATACATGCCAAGTTATATCGCATTATTGATACACCTCAAGTTATATCGCATTATTGATACACCTCAAATTATATCGCATTATTGATACACCTCAAGTTATATCGCATTATTGATACATGCCAAGTTATATCGCATTATTGATACATGCCAAGTTATATCGCATTATAGATACATACCAAGTTATATCGCATTATTGATACATACCAAGTTATATTGCATTATTGATACATCTCAAGCTAGAGTGCATTATTGATACACCTCAAGTTATATCGCATTATTGATACACATCAAGTTAGACTTCATTACTGATACACCTCAAGTAAGATTACATTGTTGATACACCTAAAGTTAGATTGCATTGTTGATACACCCCAAGTAAGATTACATTGTTGACACACCTCAAATTAGATTGCACTGTTGATAAACCTCAAGCTAGATTACAATGTTGATTCACCTCAAGCTGTATTGCATTGTTGATCACTCTTGTATTGCATTGTTAATAGATTTTTAATTACAATGAATTAATGATACACATTTTTGATTGCATTGTTGATACACCTTTTTGCTTGCATTGCCTAAAGACCTCTTATTTGATAGAGGTGAATGTGTTAGTGCCATCAACAAATAAGAGTGAGAAAGAGTCAAATGGTGAATAAAGGACTCCATAAAGGAAGGTGGGTGCTCATGAAGGCTGTTAACCACTGATGACACTGTAGTGTAAACATGGCGGCCAATCCCCCCCCCCCCTCCCCACTATCTCCTCTCTACAAGACATTCCACCGATGTTATCAAACAAACGTGACAACACACGCACACCCAAGTTTACACAGTCCACTGATTCGTTATTTGTACAACTACCTGACAGTTATGACAACCGTACAAAGGAGAACAAATAATGAACGAAAAAATACGCGAGTGTGTGATGGTCGGGTTTCCCTGGTCTGATCACAGAAGTACCATTACGTGTCTATAAACAGCTACAGTCAGAACATCATTTATTGAGATCACAGGATTGCTATTAACGTGTCTATAACCAGCTACAGTCAGAACATCATTTAGTGAGCTCACAGGATTGCTATTAACGTTCTATAACCAGCTACAGTCAGAACATCATTTAGTGAGCTCACAGGATTGCTATTAACGTGTCTATAACCAGCTACGGTCAGAACATCATTTAGTGAGATCACAGGATTGCTATTAACGTGTCTATAACCAGCTACAGTCAGAACATCATTTAGTGAGCTCACAGGATTGCTATTAACGTGTCTATAACCAGCTACAGTCAGAACATCATTTAGTGAGATCACAGGATTGCTATTAACGTGTCTATAACCAGCTACAGTCAGAACATCATTTAGTGAGATCACAGGATTGCTATTAACGTGTCTATAACCAGCTACAGTCAGAACATCATTTAGTGAAATCAAAGGATTGCTATTAACGTGTCTATAACCAGCTACAGTCAGAACAGCATTTATTGAAAACTATATGCCAATTTTACAAGTTACTGAATATATTTTTATGTATCAATACACCAAGAGATATAGCCTGCAGTCTCCATATTTGATACATCATGTCACGTTTTATTTGTGTGAGCTATATTAACCTTATAATAAATATTAATTTAAAATACAAAATGGCATGCGAATTAATGTGGAGTATGGAATGCAAAGCTTTATTTTGATCGCTTTAGAGACAGGTGCGGTTGCGGTTGGGGTTTTCCAGCCCGTCTTACTGCACGCCCAGGTTATATGAACATCATTAATTACGAGATGAGGGTAAACCATTTAATGAAAACAGGCATCAGTTTAACTGGCTGGATTCGAACAGGGTAATCTCTTGCCCTCACAGGTCAAAGCCCCAAAGCCAGAACTGCAGGCCCCTACACCAACTCTGCTATGTTATAGCCATTGCTTTAAAATTATGCCTATATACATTTTAACATACCCAAAAAGAAACTAAGTTAGCGTATTTTACTACATAAATCATTCCAGGAACCAGGTTGGGCTATTTTACTACATAAATCATTCCAGGAACCAGGTTGGGTTATTTTTACTACATTAATCATTCCAGGAACCAGGTTGGGCTATTTTACTACATTAATCATTCCAGGAACCAGGTTGGGTTATTTTTACTACATTAATCATTCCAGGAACCAGGTTGGGCTATTTTACTACATTAATCATTCCAGGAACCAGGTTGGGCTATTTTACTACATAAATCATTCCAGGAACCAGGTTGGGCTATTTTACTACATTAATCATTCCAGGAACCAGGTTGGGCTATTTTACTACATTAATCATTCCAGGAACCAGGTTGGGCTATTTTACTACATTAATCATTCCAGGAACCAGGTTGGGCTATTTTACTACATTAATATTCCAGGAACCATGTTGGCCTATTTTACTACAGAAATAACGCGTAAAGTTAGCTTTAAATTCCCGTAGTTATGTATGATTGCTTAGTGTTAAGTGTGCTGTTTTAAGGTATCAGTCTGTCATTCATTTGTTGATTTAATGCTACATTTATTACACTGTAAGAAATAATCATAAATTTTCCATACAACAATATTGTATTTCTCCCATACTTTTTAATATACCATATGGACATCGGAATTTTCCCATATGTCTATCGAACATTTCCAATGCACCCAAAAGTATCCATACATTTATATGGGAAAATTTCAACTTGAATGGGAAACACCGATTCGTAGCTCAGTGCGCATGCGCTATAATAGAAAGAGAGAGAGAGAGAGAGACGTTTGTCTTCAAGTTCAGAAGAAGTTCGCCATATTTGTTTAGAGAAGAACATAGTGTAAATAAAAAAAGTTATCGAATTATTAATTTTTTTGTTAAAGGAGTATATTTGCTGCTGTATTTTCTCACCATTTAGTGAAGAACAAGTTAATTATTTATGAATATAATTTATGATGTGAAAAATGGAGGAATTTCGCTTGTTTAACCTAACTTTGTAATAAGAACTAAACACCACGTGGCAGTTGTTTATTTTGTGATTCAAATTGTTTTCATCTTGTATAGAGATTGAGCTATCATTTTCCTACATGTGAATAAAGCTTAGTAACATAGGTGTATCATTTGTAATATCGAAAAAGATTAGGTATCCTACCAAACTATTTTATTAAATTAAAATATAGGCTGTGTCTGAATAGTAGCGCACTTTTACCCTAGTGCACTTTATTTATTTAAAGGGCGTAAGTCCTTTTTGATGTTGTCTGAATTCTTTTAAAGTGATCTGATGTGATGTGCTCCTTATGTGCACTTATAGGTAAAAATATTTTAAAGTGCCTAAATAAGTATTATTTGTATGGTATGGGAAAAAATACCAATCAAGTATGTAAAAATTACAATCTTAATGGCGGTCAAATATTAATTTTTCCATACACAGGTATGGGAAAAATACCAACGAAGTATAAGAAAAATACAATCAACATAAAGGAGAAATTGTATTTTTTCCATATCCAAACATGGGAAAAATACCGACCCAGTACATGAAAATTAATACCGACGTGTGGCACTTTTCCCATGAGTGTGTATGGGAAAACTTCAATACTTGTATGGGTTAATTACTTCCAATACATGTATGGGAATTTTACCACAGATTTTTCTTACAGTGTATGTTTAAGTTGATTTCCACAATAAAAATGTGTTCATGTTTGTGTACGTAAGAAAAATAAATAAGCAAAACTAGTGCCAGTAATTCTCAAATAATACACTTAAGTTATGTCAACAAGAAACCCTTTTCATTGTGATTCTTCCATCCTCTCTCCACCCTAATACGGGCGTTACCTCCTCTCAAACAGCCTCCTCACCCTCACATCCTGAATAAGTCGTTAATAACACTTGTGTCAAAGATGAAAATATTAAAACAAAAATCAACACGAAGCCGGTTCTACTTTAAAACAGGGAATAAATATATATATATATATATATATATATATATATATACATTTTTTTTTCTATGTCAGCGCGTAGTGAGGTTTGTAGAAATTTAAAAATATAATTTGCCATTATTTTACAGTTCCAAAACAATATGGCTAATTGAGATCATATAACTGAAATAAAATATCACTCAATTTCAGCCTTCAAACAAATTAAAAAATAAAAAAAAGCCCCGAAATTAACGTTACAACTTTAAAATCCTTACCCCTACCCCTTTTTTTTACGTAGGCATCAACAAATTTCATAACATACAATAAAAGAAGCAAAACTCATAAATAATACGAGTGATTTATACTTGTCGGAAGTTGTGACATTAAATATCTAACAAGGAGCCCCGCTTTTCGAAAACTAAAGGAACCGTGGGTCTCTCTCCACGTGACAGCATGAAAAATGAGCAGGGTGTGTTTTGGTGTGGATTCGAGACAAGAGAATTAGTTTTATCCTTGTAATAATAAAGAGCGCATTGTTCATTGTGTGAATCATTAACAGGGTGTGGAACACGTCTGTCACCCATGTTTGTATTAAAGTGTTTTTATAGACGTTTCTTTTAGAACAAAACAAAAATGTATTAACATTAATATTACTTTGGTGGGTGGGAGTATTTTAAAAAAAAATCAGTAATAATAATAATTTAAATTGATATTTAAAAGTTAATATAAACTTGGTTAGGAAAAACTTAGGAAAAAATAAAAAGTTAAACCCTAGCGCTAAGCTATTTATTTGAGGTATCTATCGTGCACTCTCTGAACCGACTGATTATATCAGTACACGAAATATTCTATGAGAAAGAGCGAAAGGCCCTACCAATTTTGCACATAAAGGTATTTTGACATACCTTGCGGGGTTATTTTAAATGCCACAATCGACATGAGACCAAAGGCTTTACTCTCCCTCTGAAGGAACTTATACGGATTTGTATTGCTCAAGAAAAATCCGTCTACCTCGGTGGGGTTTGAACCCACGAACATCGGATCCTGAAGCAAGAATTTTACACCAAGATCACCGAGGTCGAACCTAGATCTAAGTGGGCGGATAATTAATAGTGATATTAAAAGATTGAATTGTAATAATTTTGGCACTAATAATAAAATAATTAGCCTAGCCAGACACGATTGATTAAATAACGACTATATCATCCAATAATGCTCAATCAGTCCTATCTAGGAATATAGTATCGTGGTATGGATAATATATATATATAATATATATACTATTACTCATTTCTAGTACCCGAATGAAGATACCGTACTTTTATCAAAATAAAAGTATCGTTAACAATAAGTAACGTCTAGCGGTAGTGCAAGAGTAGGCAGGAATATTTTTCCAAGTATCATGTTGTTACTTCCTTAGTGTTTTTTTACGCTATAAAATATTAATATGTTGCATTATACTTTTCTAGTAACAAATAAATGAAACATTTTAACTATGATAACTATACTGTTTACATTGCTTTATTTTAAATCGCTAAAAATAAACAAATAATGTTGAAAATAGGTTGACTAGTTTATGTGTGTAGCTCAAATCTAAACGGTGAGAAAGAACTTGAATCACGCAATCAGAGAGTGGGTTGTTCGAATACCTGTTGGGTGAGCTGAGATTGATAATTAAATGAAACTCATCTGCTGAAACGCGCCTTCAACCCCAAAATATGTATTGCATAGTTCAGTGATTCGTTGTTGCTAAGGTGGTTTGTAAAAAATAATAGCAATATATAGATTGAAATATAAATGGGTTATTTTATTACTTACAGAAAATCTATTTTGAAAACTATGTTTTGATAATTGATATAGTAAAGATGGTATTGTGTCCATTCTAGTGAAGAACAAATTCGTTAACTACTCACAGTTTTATCAATATTCGACTAAGTGTGACGTCTGATTGCCACCATCTTACCTGCCTAGACAGTCCTCTTAGCCCCCCCTCCCTTCCCTTTTTTAGAATATAGTTTTATTTGTTTTTGCAATAATTTTAGTTTTGAATCATCCCTTAAACTACATGGATCTACTAGCATTTGCATCGAATTAAAAAAAATAGTCGTACCATTCTCATACAAAATTATGACAAACCCAAACTACGTTTACCGTAAATCGTTTAGCAAAATATTGTTTTTTTAACAAACGCTTGACAGAGAATGAAAGTAAAGTAGATGGTAGACACAACTACAATAAATCTTACATAATAATAGTAATAAACCCTTTGTCAAGGTTATTTTGGACACTATGGATATGTATGTATGATCAACATGAAAGGGGCGTAACATAAATATAAAACTAATAATATAAAATGGTATTATTTACTTGTAAGGGCTCGTAGGAATAAATACAACTAAAGTGTAATAAAACGAAGAACTCACTCCTTTAAAATAGCTGTTAAAATGTGCGTTTAGAGTTTGAATGGCTAATATGTTTTTAAAAATGAAAAGGGGGTCAAACATGAGAAGGGGGTTATTCACATATCCCGTCCGTTGCGTACAACTAGGTTACAAATTAATAGGATAAGAGGGGAGTAGGGAACAGGGGTTTGGGGTGTATTTACATTTCCCATTTATAAATATGTCACTGCCTTTACACACATCTTGGTTCTCAGTTGATCATTAAAGCCTCCTGCCCTTGCTAGGGTAAATTCACAAAAAAAAAATCAAATAATTTGCATATGTAATGTATTTTAAAACGTATGTCATATGAAAAAAAAATATGGAACGCTAGTTTAACGGTCTGTTAAATTAGGGGTGTGCGCGTAGGCATTTTTCTCTCTTCGAATCAAGTTTGAATAAAAACCTCTAGTTTATTTCGAGTTCGAATGGTAAACATAACTTTTTGTAAGATCCATGCTATATCATATGCACAAACAGTTATTTTTTAGGGACTAAATTTTTTGTCAAAAAGGTTAGTTACCATTTAAAAAATCAGATTTTAAAATTAATTTAATGAGTTGCTTAGGTAAATTCTTATAAATCAACAAAAGGAAATATTGAGAAACTGTATTTGCTATGAAATAGTATATTTAAATTTAATTAAATTAATTAAACTCGGAATTTAAGCTAAAATAATAATCCAGAATATTACAATTTTCCGAGTTTTGTAAAAACCTTCTAATCGAATTCGAACAAAAACTTGAATCGAATTCGAATTTTCGCGTACTCGCGCATACTTCTATGTTAAATATAGTCTTTCAATTCAGTCCTCTACTAGTTAGTGAACTACCACATGTGAGTGAGTTATTATTTCCCCTCATATCACTAGTTATATGGAGCGTTTTAAAAATTATCAATGTGCTCACGAATCATACATATATATATATATATATATATATATATATATATATATATATATATATATATATATCTTATTTTTTTCAAAATAACGGCGATAAGCTTAAAAACAAGCCAAAAATAATAAAATAAAAAATCATATTTTTGATCAGAAAATAATAATATTATTATTAGCACCACGTCCTTACTACCCATTCGGGTTATACGCACTTACTCTAATGTGTAATTGTAGGGTGATTGTGAGATGAAATGGAGGACATACAGTTTAACGTGGAATCCGAACCACGATGGAGGCCTGGCATTCCCCACATTCACAAGATGTCTTGTCAGAGGTGAAGGAAGGGTTTGGTATTCAGATAAATTTGTGCCGGGACCGAGGATTGAACCCCGTACCCCCAGCACAGAAGTCTGACACCTTACCCCTAGACCACCAAGTCACCCACAAAATAATACTTTAAAGTTAATTAGATTAGTAACAAAAGCACCAGGTGTTAGATTAATGACAGGTCTGTGGGGTGCAGCTAGAGTATTTGACTCTAGAAGTCTATCCTAACGACCACTCGTGCCAATGATATCACTATAGATATTAAGGCACACAAAAGGCAACACGATAGAACTGAAGGATAGATGTTAAAAGCCACTTCCTTTGAAAATCCAAAAGCTCCGAATGCAGTTGATGCAATACACTGAATAAATTATATTCGTGCGATGCGTGTGGTCCGACCGATGCGGGCTAATGGACGCTTACCTTTAAAAGGAGGAAGGAGGTATCTTAAACTATTGTTTAAGACATTGGGAAACTGGTATCACCTCATCAAGATTATCCATCGTTTTAAGCTTTTAATAAATGTGGTATTTAAGAGACTTGCTATAAAACTATTACACTTTTAAAAGCTGGTAGCGCTGCTTAGAGATAGTAAATTTTGTTATATATTAAAATTGATAACTTTCAATGGAAATTTGAATGTTACTCTTTTGAATTATATAATATTTTCTTCATTAGTGGGCTAAGCGAACAGTTATAATACTGAGTAATGTTTTTTATAGGTAAGATAAAGGGCATTAGGGCTGAGCTTATTAAATTAATTCATATCTAACCAAAATTATACTTTTTATTTGCATATTAAGTTTTACGATCTATTCCTAATAAGTTAGGGGTTAGAGGTATAATTGAATTAGTATTAATATCAATTTTATTTATTTTATCTATCCATTTTTATAATAATTTAGGATTTAAAAGATTAGCTCTTTATCTTATAAATCAATTTTAACTCTGATTAATATTCTCCATTTTCATCCTCTTAACCTGAACGACCTGTTTAAGACCCGTTTATTATTACAGGACAATTACTAACGATTCTATACATCTCTTATTTTCTACCAGATCCTTTGATATTAAACACATGAAGAAACTTATTAAATAATAATTATTATTAAAATAAAATATGTATTATACGTTTGGGAACCACTGCCTTAGACCCCACGACCACCGAAGCGCGTAGTTTACTAATTAGAAACCACAACCAATAATAAAACCGCCTTAATTCTGACTCTGTCCCTTCTTGGAAGCGATCCTATTCGCACTCTGTCCACGAGCCGTCTCGCTATAGAAGACGTGAGTACGTGCCGTATTAACAACCCCTCCCCCCTCCCCCTCCCCCTATACACACGTGGGGCACGTACTGCCGACCGATCACTCACTAAGTACTCATTACAGCCTACAAATAAATAAAACAAACATTACACACAGTTAACAGAAGAGGATTACTGGCACCTGGGATCTTTCAATCATACGGACATCACAATCAATAAATGTGATGTAAAGCGTTCTAGGCCTCCTCTAACCCCTCTCCTATCATTTATCACTGAGTAATGTCAAATAGATTTGACTTCAGTTTTGATATCGTACACCAGGTACAGACAACTGGTACAATCGCGATCGTACAGTCGATCTCACGGCAGATTTCAGTCGCCATTCCATTCGATCTATGAGTCGTCTAAACTCGTAAATATAAATCAAGTACTTACAAATAACGTTTGAGCGTGGCAAAAATAAACATTCTATCGGTTATAGTAAAAAATGTAAAATACATTTTATTATTCGCGAGGGAAAATGTGCCATTATTTTTTTACTTAAGTATTTAAAGAAAATTGAATTTTAGGGATTAATATTTTGAAAAAAAATAATAGAGTAGATAAAGGATTAGGACACTAAAAGGTTGTCAACACCTGTCTTGCACCTCTAGCTCAGTTGGTAGTGCATCTGCTTACCAAGTTAGATACCCAGGCTCGATGCCAGGCACGATTTTTTTAAATAATTGGAATTTAGGTGGTTGGAGCAAAAACACGATAACTCATTTTATGAGAAAAGGGGATAGCAGTGATTTCTGGTAGCTTACCTCTTGAACTACATGTGGTTTTTAGTCAGTGGATATTATGAAGATAGGTAATATCAAATAATTTTTATAGCTATATTTACGGATTTATAGACGTTTAAGTAGCGAAAATATCCCATTTAAACCTATGGGGGCCATTATGTTTTTGACCAACCTTCCCCATTTTCTTAGGGATAAATTAACCGAAGGAGGACTGGTTGCCGTGTATGTTCGAGATAGTTTTCAATCGTGAGCCGATACAACCAGTTGTTTTAGAACCTTTAACAAAGGGCATGGGTACTAAATAACAGACTCATCTAGTTTGGTTTACTGGGGACTGCGTTCGCGTCCCGGCAGTGAGGGGTGGTGAAACTTAAACTCAGCACAATTTCTAAAATTTTAACTTCTTTTTTTCTGAATTAATAAATTGAATCAATTTATAACACGAATTCTATAAAATGTACTAATATAAAATCTCAACCTTTCATAATTTTATCATACTTACTTTTTCAACATCAAATTATTTAACGGCTTAATTTAAGGTGAAATGATGAGAAGCATTATTTTATAAGAACATCAGCGTTAGCGTGAGGTGAGGATGAATAACGAACAAGGATATATTATCCACCCCCTTATCCTCCATCTGGAATATTTAAAGATAAGCCTAAGACCAGTGATAATTACCTAGGATAACTGAGTACGTAATTAGTTAAATATAATCGGTGATTAGAAAGTGCAATCTTTGATACAACTATAATACCGCCCTTATTATCATTTACTCACTAGAATAGTAATTATTTAATACTCCAAGGTGTGAAAAGACATATCAATAGAAAAGGCTTGGTATTGGGCAGCAGAATGTGACGCTGTTCACTGATGTGGATTAACTCGGCTCTCATACTCGGTACTAGGCAAATATATTCTCGAAAAGAACTTTAAGAGAACCAAGACATCAAACCTTTTCCAACACTCCACATCATATCGTAGGTACACTTTTCTCACAAACTATACAACTTATCATGACATAAGAAATTCGCGATTCATACAATCACTATTATTGTAGAAAGTACTAGAATTATCCAAGTATGACTAACGGTTTGCCTATAATAAAATAGTTTTTTAAATGAATTCAGTTGATTGATTCGACTGAAATACCACCCTCAAATCTAATTTTATTTTCTCCCCTCCTCGTCTAACTATCAAACTACAGCCAAATTCAGACAGGAAAACCCTTTTAGATAGCTGCAAAATTTACTAAGAGAATTTCTTTTAGCTTTCACCTTTGATGGATAGATAGTATAAATACCCATTTATTTAATAATGAAGAACCCGCTTCGGTGGCCGTGTAGTTTAACGCGCTACTCTCATGTTGCACTAAACTGCAGAACGCACGCTTTATTAAGACAAAATATGTAGTCATAAAATAAAAAATAAAAATACAGAGAAGCTTTTGCGGCGAATTAGTATCTAGAAACTGTGTTGTAATATATACATTAAATTCAAGCTTGTGAAATTCAACACTGTCAGATTAAATTGAACATAGTCACATTGAAGCTATGTTCATCAATAAAAAAATACGTTTTGGGAGCCAACAACAACAAAAACAACAACAACAAAAAGGCAACACATCCATCGTACAACCTAAACGCGAACCAGTTTCAATTCAAATATTGACGCGGAGTAATACAATAATCGCAGACAGCCATTAAGCTCCAGCCAGAGTGATTGTAGTCAACAAATTGTGCAGCGTAACAGTGCAACAATGGCAGCCGTGTTAACAATGGAGGTGGCGGCTTTGGAAATGTTAGCAAGAGGGAGGATATTTTAGAGGTATTCAGTATTATTCACAGTGCACTTAGGGAAGACGTGGAAAACGGTGTTAACTACCAAAGTTGAAGACAAAACAATCCGAAACTACGAGAAGAGCAAACAAAACGTAAAACTATAGACACAGTTTAACCTTTAGTGTCCAGGTAACTATTTGATACACAGTATCGGAACTAAAAACCAACAATGCCGACCTGAAAGGGAGATAGATGGCAGCATTTTGTTGACAGTTAAATACTGGCAGGTTCCCCACTCCCCTTGTTGACATAGCGAGTTTTACTGCTCCGTTCAACGCTGGATAAACAGAACTGTTTGCCATTCTCTTCAAAACGTTACAACGTGCGACCCACAGCCCTGACCATGCAATTTGTCGTTTACTCGTCTCATGCGCGCGCTCAGCGGACGGTCCTAAGGAACGACAAGGGCATATGCAAATCCGTGATACCTGGATAGAAAGACTTGGATTCAATTGGTAACTTTTCAGGGATAACTTAATGACGATTATTTTATAAGGAACTGGATATCGTTGGTAATAAATTAAAGTTATTTTATTTATTTGTTGGAATACCCAACTATATCGATTATACCAGCTTACAATATTTCTACTCTAAGAAAAAACCTAATTACAACCCAGTACTTAGTTTAAGCCCTATCCCCATTTTTAATTAGGTGCTTAATTTTGGAACAAGAATAAGTAGGCTTATACTTACTTGTCTAAGTTTGAAGCCTGAAGACACGTTATTTAATTTTATTAAATCATTATAATTAGTATATCTAGAATATACATAAAATTTAAAATATTAAGAATAAAGTTTCATCGTCCCAATTTATACTTTTTTTCCCGACATTTTCCAAGCCTCAATTTATAGTATCGGAAATAGAAGTAGTGGACAACCATTCAAATAAATCTAGACATAAGATACGGATGTCATGAAAACAAAAGGAGACGAAGCTTCAGCTTTTAAATTGAACTAAGCCTAAATGATAAACTTATACACAGAATTTGAGAAGTACATTAACCGTACCCGTGGGCACACGAACCAAGGTACCAGTCTCGTCTGCTCTGATTTGTCAATGACGAGGAGATGATTCAAATCCCAACCGGATGTAGAAGTGTTTTTTCCCCCTAAGTGATTATGAAAACCCAAGTTAGAGCTGGGTGGGTGGCCATTTACGTAAAATCAACAACGAGAGTTTATAAAGCTATAAAAATACTTGAAGCAGTTTCGTTTTTAACAACTAAATTAAACTCCGAGAGACACATAGGAAAACACTTTAGAGCAAAAAACCATAATTCTAGCGAGGTCAACATTGGAAAAAGGTAAATATATTTATGTTACAGCCGTCGGAAGGAACATCATCTGTTTTAAAGTGGACAGTTTTTGAAAAGGTCCTAAGCTTTCAAATAAAGTTCATACTTTGGCGATCCAACTATGATCATCTATGCCTATTTGCTATATAAGATGCAAATTTTCTCAAGAATAAAACAATATCAGAAACTCGTCTTAACAAATTACGTTCAAACCCTTCCTTCACCTCTGACAAGACATCTTGTGAATGTGGGGAATGCCAGGCCTCCACCGTGGTTCGGATTCCACGTTAAACTGTAGGTCCTTCATTTCATCTCACAATCGCCCTTCCATTACACATTAGCGTAAGTGCGTATAACCCGAACGGGTAGTAAGACGCGTTGCTGATAATAATAATAATAATAATAATAATAATAATAATAATAATAATAACAAATTACTTCATGGTTATAATTCACTTCATATTTCTATTATCTTCCAATAAATAATACAAAGCTCAAGTTAGTTTAAAAAACAATTGAAAGCAACACACATCAAAATGTTAATCATTCCGTCTGTACTGCGATAAGGTTGGTTATAGTTTATAAATAACGCTTAAGTTTTATTCATGTCTACTGTTCATTGGATCATCCAAGGAAAAAACTAGAAACCACAACGACCGGACGGAATTTTACATCTCCTCGAGACGAGTGTGCGACATGAGCCACTGTTACCCTGAGAGCGCGTTCTCATCATGTTATTCTGTACAAAAGATTTTGTTGTGTTTTTGTAAGGTCGGTCCTAGTACTTACAACCAAGGCCTGGGTTGATGACTATTCACGTCACATCCATCTGGTAGAGGGGAGAGAGAGAAGAAATAGGTAGACAGGTGGGAAAGGAAGACGCGACGAGAAAGGTAAGAAAATGAAGAAGAGAGATTTTGAGGAAAGAGCCTAATATTTTTTAATACTAAATAAAACGTGAGATATAAAGAATATCGATGGTAAGAAGAGACAAAGCTAGGAATAGAAAATGAAGACAGGTAAAGAGAGAATGAGATAGACGTACAGTTTGTACTGTACATGTGTGACGGAGGCAGAACCAACTATTGTGCTTCAGAACACATTGGGTACAGAGGGTGGCAAAGGGTTCGGGGGTGAAAATCCATCCGCCATCGTTCTCAACCGTTCATGGTGGAAAATGAACAACGAAATAGTTTGACAAGTTATGTTAAGAAAAAGAAGCGGGATAGCGTACAAAGAAAACAAAAGGTTATTTTATTTATTTCAATCTTGGGAAAATGTTTATTATTTCTCTTTTCTCTTCGCTAAACATTTAAATTGTTTATTTTCAACAAGAATATAATAAAGCAAGAGTTTTAGTGCTTCAATACACCACATAGTGTATCTTTCAAAGACTATGGAAATGGATAACACACAGTTTAAAAATAGACTACGCTATAATCAACATTTTTTTTTTTTTTGGCATTTGTTTGTTGATTTCTTAAATAGCAACTGTTCGAAAACAGTTTGTTTAAAAAAAAAAAATACTGTCAAAATTTTTGGTCTAGCTGAAAATAATTTTAGAATCTTTATTAGTCCGATAGAATCAATCATTAAAATAAAAGTTGTAAGTTGTTGAGGTGGGAAACTTGGGATGAAACGTCTCAAGTTGAATGGTTAAACAATCAACCACATGTACTAATTAGGTCGAGAATTTTTTTTTTTTAAATAAGGTTTGCCCAAAGGAGTTTTTTTGTTTTGTTTTTTGGAATTTCCTAAAATATTTTTTACTTTAGAAAGGTTTGTATCATAATTAACCGCATCTATGGTCTAGTGTCGGAGTTCCTGGCTTCAGAACCGGAGGTCCCGGGTTCGATCCCCGGCGCTCCCAAAATTTATCTGTGAAGCAGTGAGTCTGGAAAGTGCCAAACTCAACTCGCGAGGACAAATGAGGAACTACTTGAATAAAGAAGTAGAAGCTCCGGTCTAGAAAAATGTGATTAAAAGCCTCAGGACTCGTTGTGCTGACCACATTACACCCTCTATCAGCAAATATTGGCACTATCATCGCTAATGGTGGTGGGCGCTTGGTCGGCATAGCTCACTGGTGGGCTTACACCATGAAGTTATATGCATAACTAGATAGCTGTTGCCCGCGGCTTTGCTCGCGTGGAAGTTGATTATATACAAATACGAAAATATACATATGTATTTACAGATTAATTTAAAATATTACGTTACGTTGATGACCATAACTTGACCTCAGATCAAAAATAATGCAAGTCCGATACAAACTTTCATCCCCTTTTTCATCCCTTATTAAATAAAATTTCCAAAATTCCTGAAACACGTATTTATTTGTTTTACGTCAGTAACCGAAATACAAAATTTTGTTTATGTAACTTTCAAATGACGGACTTTCATACATATTATCATCCCCTATTTTGACCCCTTTGGGGTGGAATTTTCTAAAATCCTTTCTTAGTGGGTGCCTACATAACAAAATGAATATACAGTCCGAATTTCATGCTTGTAGCCTTGATAGTTTGCGCTCGGCGATGATGAATCAGTCAGTCAGTCAGTCAATCAATCAGGACATGTTATTTTATAAGTATAGATTTCTTAGCTACAGTCTAATATAAAGCTAATAGGCCTGCGCAAGTAATTTAGAAACCAATCAAGTTTATTCTATTTATCGTTTGTTTGTTGGGAAACAATTTTTTTTCTCTTGCCTAACAACAACATATGTTCTAAAATTAATGTAGTCTGATACTTTCTCTTAATACTTCAATAAACATGGTAGTATTACCAATTAAGGTTTTAATACAAGGGGTCTCAAAATCAAACTGGCCCAAGGATACAACACATCCTCAGACTATAGGGAGTTTCTTTTCGCTCTGTGAGCCAAGTTGAGTAAGTCAACACTGGGGTTCGCTAGTGTCAATGCTCAGTGATAAAATAAATTCCAAATAGGCGATGTTTAAACGACTAACTTTTAACATGTTCACCATAAAGGGAACGGTGTAATCGAAATGGGCAGCCTACGTAAACTCTTTGTGAGGTGTAGTTATGTGACTACGGGTCAATATCTTAACCTAGTGTGGAAACCGGCCGATGGACTCTAGTGAAACCATGTTTAAAATGAACTTTTTTTCTAATTTAATCAAACAACCCCTTGAAGGCTAATTGGCGATACCCATGGAAGGCAGCCAGCTGGAGGTTGTGGACCTGGTGGGGTTCGTCCAAGAACCAGATTCACAACTCGAGGCGTGTTGTGGGCCACAGTCTGCTTAAATATAATATGTTATATGCTTTTGGTTTTGTAGTGCGTCCGGACTATGAAAATTTTAATAAATATACTTGGTAAAGGATAAGAAGGATATTAGAGGAAATATATCCATATTTAAGCTAAGGGAATGTTAGAAACCATGTAGTAAAGACCACCCTCTGTACATCCAGGTGGAATTCAAACCCTGACCTCACCGACACCACCAAATTGAACCATAAAAATCTGACGTTTAATCCGCATGCCCACCGGTGTAGTTATATAGACCTAGTAGCTACTTTATTTTGTATGCATTTAAAATCATGTTTGTATTACATTGAATATTTTCAAATATATATTTTCCCAGATTCTTATGTGGGTTAACGAATTATTCGAAGCAGTTTATTAAATTATGTAATCAACAATACCCACAATTAGGCCTTAATTATATTTAGTTTAAAATTATTTCAAGTTAGAACATTACATTATATTGTTAGCTAACGAACTAGTGATGGCAAGTTACTAACAAATACAATCCAATTTTAACTTTTATTGCGGCCAACATTAATTATAACATTTTACTTCTTTTATTTTTTTGGCACCGCGTCTTACTACTCGTTCGGGAAATACGAATACAAGCTAATTACGCTAATATGCTAAGAATAAAAAAAGGTTTAATTTAGAGGAAATGGAGGGGATGTGCGTAAAAACCACCCTCAATCCATCCAACAAGGATTTGATCCCCGATCTCCCCATCATCGGCAGTTCAGTATATTGCGAGTGTGACAACGCACACTGCACCATTTGACCATCAAAGCGGGTTACTATATAATTGTTATTTTTTCAACACAGGTGGTTTTGAGGTAAAGTCCTCACCTCAGGATACAATGTTCGTGGTTTCAAACCCAGCCGGGGTCAATTGATTTTTTTTTAGCTATACAAATCCGTAGCACAACTTTCTTTGGAGGGTAAATATTTATATTTATTATTATTATTATTATTATTATTATTATTATTATTATTATTATTATTATTAGCACCGCGTCTTACTACCCGTTCGGGTTATACGCACTTACGCTAATGTGTAATGGTAGGGGGATTGTGAGATGAAATGAAGGACCTACAGTTTAACGTGGAATCCGAACCACGGTGGAGGCCTGGCATTCCACACATACACAAGTTGTGATTGATACACGTCTTGTCAGAGATGAAGGGAGGGTTAGGTAATCAGATAAATCTGTACCAGGACCGGGGATTGAACCCCAGACCCCCAGCACAGAAGTCTGAGCCGCCAGTCCCATGTAGAAAATGGCATTTAAAATAAACCTGGAAGATATGTCAAAGTACCTTTCATGACAATTTTTTTTTTTACTATTTTTCGCTCTCAATCAAAGAAATTCTCGTATGCTGATATAATCAGACTGGTCAGAAAGTGTACCTTAAATATATTTTTAAAAATCTTATTTTATACGTTTATATTACTTATCAAAAATGTCAGATACAGGCCAGACGACTTGACTTATGAATATATTACGATGGCTCAAATAAAATAAGGTCCATCTTATATAACAAGTAAACGCTACGATACGGGTCAATTTGAAGGCAATCCATCAACATGAGCTTGGGTGACCTGGTGGTCTAGGGGTAAGGTGTCAAACTTCTGTGCTGGAGGTCCGGCACAGATTTATCTGATTTCCAAACCCTTCCTACACCTCTGACAAGACATCTTGTGAATGTGTGGAATGGCAGGCCTCCACCATGGTTCGGATTCCACGTTAAACTGTAGGTCCTTCATTTCATTTCATCTCACAATCACCCTACCATTACACATTAGCGTAAGTGCATATAACCCGAACGGGTAGTAAGTCGCGGTGCTAATAATAATAATAGCATGAGCTTGGAGAGAGGATTATAAACCTCAACGCGGAGGAGTAAAACACATCCCATCCCACCTGCCGTGTCTAGCTATGTAACGAGCGAGGGCAGGCGGGTTGAATTGGCGCGTGGTTTTCGCTGCAGACGCCGGAGATGGGCGGGTCTGGCTGCGCTTCACCTGGATGAAGTCTTCATGTAACAGCCGGGCTCTTCAGCAACCCGTCCACAGGCGCTTGACTGATGGCTACAAGGCGACCAACAAGCGGCGTCAGCATTGTTCTCTTGTCTGACGTTCTGGTATCTGCTCGCCAATGAGCAACCATAAAAAAAACTCCCTTTTTTATTACTCATCTGGGGCTGGACGCATTTAATTACACCATTACATTTAAAATGAAATGAGCTAAAATGTTCCCGAATTCGCTTGAAGGGAGAATAGTTAGTTAGGCATTTAGTAGACTATATTGCCGATAATGGATGATGGCTCAAATTCCGGACAGTTGTACTGAGAATAGAATTGATTTTTCTCCCTCGCCTCTAAGCAAATGCAGGTACACTTAATATAAATTCACCTTCCTCATCCCTGAAGCATTAACGAAAATAGTAAAGATGTGTTCAACCCGAACATGACATGTTAAACCGCTTCGGTGGCCGCGTGGTCTAACGCGCTAATCTTCTGTATTAGACTAGAATGGCGAAGGCGGTGAGATCGGGGTTCGATACCAGTCGGGTGCATTGAGGGTGGTTTTTCCCATATAGTTTTTAACTCTCCTTACACGCAAGTGCAGGTGCACTTCTCTCGATTAAACCTTCCTAATTCATATTTAAATATTGTGATACAAATGAAGATTTTTTAAGTCTCAAAGCCACAGAGGCGGTACCCCGACTCGAACATCGACCTAAATACTTTTTCCTGCATTATTCCCTAAACAAAGGCAAAGCTATAACGTGATTGCAATATATTTGTGTGTTTGTTTTACTAGTACAGCCATTTCAGCCAGTCGCACTCAGATGCAATGCGTGCTGTGAACTGATTGCTATTTTTTAGACTTTTTGTTAGCCAGGGGGCGAACTATGTTTGCTAAATTTTAGAAAATATGTTTTTTTACAAAAGGAACACTACAAATTAAAGCAATACTGTATGTAGGTGGAGGCGAGAAAAGGGTAGTAATTTTACAATTTTAATAGTAAAACAATTTTTGGCCACATTAAATAAATTATCTATCCAGTAGAAACGTTGGTTTTAATATCCATCATATGGTGATATCGACAGTTATAGAATATCTCTCAAGGGTGTCCTAGAATGAAATGACTAGATTTTCTCACTTCATTTAAAAAGTTTATAATATGCTCATGGGAGATATTCAACAACTGTTGATATCACCACGGGAAGAAAATTAAACTATGTTTCTAATGGAGAAGTGTTTTATTTATTTCGGCCAAAAATTGTTTGACTATACTAAATTGCAAAAAGACGGATCCTTTCTCGCGTCCCCTACACTCTCACCTTGATGGTGCTCAGATTTATGTAAGTTTCAAGCGGTTGCTCAGCCCTAGAAAACATTTTGAGTAATAAACTTACAAAGATTTTATAACTTAATAAAACACATTCTAAAGGTGCGTATTCACTTGAGCATTCGTTCGTGCGTGTTTGGTTCGTTTTGTTAGTTCGGAGTAAAATGCTCAAGAGAGTACCTGTCCCGAGAACACGAAAAACTGTCGGTTTTTGGGAATGCTCAAAGGAAGTCAGTTGTTTGCCTGTTGCTCAGTGAATACGTGTTTTCGCATCTGTTCGGAGTGTTTGCTGCGATGGGGTGGTTCGCAAATGAATGTTTGAGGTTAATAGATATCTATGAAGAAAACCCGGTGCTGTAGAACCCTCAACATGGACTTTTATTACAATAAAATTAAAAAACACTATGCGTGTGATGCAATGTTTGAGTGCTTCGTTCAATACGACACAAGTTTCCATAACTATAACGCCAACACGTTGTTGTGAAATCTTGAACAGGTACTCCAAACTTGCAAATGAGACCCCAGTTGCTAATCAAACGTAACGTTAGTGCCAAATGATCTTTCACTGGTATTGCTTTACGAAATTGTGGGTCCTTCTTCTCAATTTTATGGCCGACAAGGTTAACCAAAATCTCAAAATCTTGAGATGACATTCGAGGGAAATTTCGGAAATGTCCTTCGTCCCCTTAAAAGTTTTGTATTTTGCCACCTACAAAACAGCCGTCTTGTCCACATTTTCCTGTCCCTCGTTTTATTCTTTTTAGTCGATGCACATAGCACAAAGAAAGAAACTGTTGCCAATATCAAATCCATTTTGAAATTGAGCTCCAGTTGTCCTGTTCGTGGAAACATTGGCGGGAACAAGCCGAGCACCAGCAAACGGTCCGAATGCTCGGAGGATTCTGACGTCATTTGTTCGAGTTCGTTCGGGGTGTTTGGAGTAAAATGCTGAAGTGATACGCATATTAATAGAATAGACTACTTAGAAAACTTACTAATGCCCTTCCATGGTATTAAGTCTTATGGTCACCAGGAAAAGCTTCTTGCCCCTTTTACCATCTTCTATTTGTTATTAGCAGAAAGTCTTGCCCCTCCTCATTAACCCTCTCATACCTCTTCACACCCCTCTCATAGCCCCTCATTTCAACCCCTCTCATAGCCCCTCATTTCACACCCCTCCCTTGGCATCGCATCATGAATACAAATGAACATTCCAGACGGGGGCCAACATACCAACCTTCTTTGAATCAAGTGTATACCTATAGATACCAATGTATATCCGCATAGATGGGCACGTGGAGCTAATGTCATATTTTCCTCTAGTCTGGATTGCTGGTGACGTAGGATTCAGCGTTCAAATACCGGTCGGGTACAGTTCAATATTCCTCTACGCAAATGAGAGTACATTCCCTCATTAGCGTGATTACAGGTTGCTTGCCCTGGTGGGTAGTAAGCGCAGCATAAGCACACACACAACATACTCGAAAATGATTATAGTAATTTAGTATAGGTCGGACCTAGAATCGTATAGAGGTATCATAGATTATGGCAAACCAAGCTACAGCACTTCTGTTCGTAAAATGCCGCTTCATTGTTTCGAGAACAGCCGCGCATCCTGGTCCGATAAGGAATGCGGCAAAAATTTAGTTAGATTCTTCCCTTCCCCTCTTGTGCACTCTGAGTTCCTATTCTTCTTTTGTTTGTCGCTTTCACGTGACCTCTAATCACCAACCAACCAGATAAGGTGAAATTGACTCCTTAGTCTATGTTATCATTGACGTGGGTTCCACAAGGTTTATACAAAGGGTACACGTCTTTAATCAGAGGTTGAGATTTAAGGTCATCCGACAGGAAATTGTTTGTATTGCATCATTTTAGCAAATGTATATTTATAAACTATATATTTTTATTTATTTGAGGTTTTAACGTGCACTTTCTGAACCGAGTGATTATATCAGCACACGACTTATAAACTATATCTTAAATATAGAACAGACACAACACCCAACCCCAGGCCGTCAATTCATCATTGTTAAACGAGAAACCCACATTTTACGAATTACAAATTTTTCTGTAATACCAGGGATCGAGCCCGGGACCCTTAACTTATAAAAATAGTGATTAAATGATTTCACATAATTATATTTAATGAGTTATTAGGGGTCAAACTTGTTAATTAATGCTTTTTATGTATCAGTGTTAAGGTAAAGTAGTTAATGTCTGAGGATGAAACTTAATGTAGATAGACATTCATTTAAGGCGTAGACCCTGCAGAGTCAACTATTTATAATATGTTAAATGTTAATATATACTCAGTTTAGAAGTTGTAAAATTATATCATTTCTAATCATAAATAATGTTATTATACCCCGATAATTTGATTTTATCTTATTTTGAGGTACACAGTGATATTTAGAAATATTTTTTTAAACCTAGCCCTCTACTCTTTTTATTAATGTGTCTGAAATGATAATTTGAAAAAAAAAAATTTGAAATGTCTAGTTCATTAAATTTCTTGTTTAGACTGTACTGATTGTAGAGACAACATCGACTATCAGTATATAATATGCCAGGCAGAAGCAGAAGATCAGATAATACCAAATATTGAGACAATCAGGTTAAGTGGACTCCTATCTTACCTGGTCGGTGTTGCTGGAATGGGCTGAGACATAGCTACCTACTATACCTTCTATGATAGCCCACCACCCCCGCCTATATTAAATTATATGCCAAGATGTTATAGACGGCCAGAAATCTTAGCAATTATTAATGTCAAATGACCGTAAGGTATTGTTTTAAAAAGTCCGGGTTTATGAATTGTTCCTGGCGCATAATGTTGGGAAACATCACTTTGCGATTTGAAATATTTAGGTGGCGTTTTATTTTATTTTCAAAAGTCTTATAAAAAATAAAATATTGCATTTTGACTTATTTATTTCGTAATACTGCTCCATTTAAAGCAGTGTGACTATTATTATTATTATTATTATTATTATTAGCACCGCGTCCTACTACCCGTTCGGGTTAAACGCACTTACGCTAATGTGTAATGGTAGGGTGATTGTGAGATGAAATGAAGGTCCTACAGTTTAACGTGGAATCCGAACCACGGTGGTGACCTGGTATTCCACACATTCACAAGGTGTCTTGTCAGAGGTGTAGGAAGGGTTTGGAAATCAGATAAATCTGTGCCGGGACCTAGGATTGAACCCCGGCCGCCAGCACAGAAGTCTGACACCTTACCCCTAGACCACCAGGTCACCCAGTGTGGCTATTCGTCCCTAATTTACAGGGACTGTCCCCGAAGTAACTTTGCCCCAATTTTATCTCAAATTCGTTAAATAAATTCTCGCAGTTTGAGATTTATATTAATTAAAAAAAATTGTTTTTAATCAAGATATTTGCTAAAGGAATTAAATGTAACGTCTGGCCATGCTGAACTTTGTCTTAGCCAATGAGTGTACTGTCTTTTTCCCCTAAAATTTCGCTCTCACTTTGCTAATAAGTCTCAATATATATATATATATATATATATATGGCAAACATTTTTGAATTTACTAACACTGTGTAGTGTGTAATAACATGAAAATAAGAATCATGAGGAGATTCAAACATCGAATCCTCGTCATCGGCAGTCAAGCTTATGAGAGAACAGCACCTTAGACCATAGGGCCACCGATGCGGATCATATTTTAACTTTTTAGTTTGCGTGTAACATTTTATATTATTTGAAAGTATTCGATGTATCCGCGAGCTTAGAAGAAGACTCAACAAAAAGTCTTTTAATCACGATGTAGATTTATTTTTCGATAGACTGAAAATTGCCACGAGATCGACCAATCGCCGACACCCGAGAAACGTAAAATAGCTCAAATCTGATCAAATTTGAAAATATCTCGAATAACATTTTTATTTAAGAAAACACAAACCTCAATAACAATATTTTTACATATATTTAATGATAAACCCTCTATAGACTCTCAAAATACCTGCTTGATTTAAGACTTAGAAGGCCCTAAGTAATTATCGACGGTATTGTGTAAAGTAACCGCGTAACATTTCAACCCGGCATGAATGCAAAGGCCTACGAATCACCTTGTAGTTGGGATAAAAAGAATAAATGATTCGGTAAATGTAGGCAGGCAGTCAGAGTTTCGAAGGGAGGGGAAAGGGAGTTAACAAACAAACAAAAAAAACTTAAGGCAAACAATCAACAAGCGACCCAACAAACCCATCATATGACAGCTCTGCGTTATTGAAATAAATAGCGTTCCTTGGGCACGGTAAGGTTGCTGGCCTGTGTGTATCACCTCATTACCATAGTAAATACCTCCAGGCGATCTATGTATTGCCAGCATTACTGAGGTTAGTTTAGAGTACTGGCAGTACCAGTTACCTTGGTCTCCGGGTGGATCCCATCACCTCATTACCATAGTAAATACCTCCAGCGATCTATGTATTGCCAGCATTACTGAGGTTAGTTGAGAGTACTTGGCAGTACCAGTTACCTTGGTCTCCGGGTGGATCCCATCACCTCATTACCATAGTAAATACCTCCAGGCGATCTATGTATTGCCAGCATTACTGAGGTTAGTTGAGAGTACTGGCAGTACCAGTTACCTTGGTCTCCGGGTGGATCCCATCACCTCATTACCATAGTAAATACCTCCAGGCAATCTATGTATTGCCAGCATTACTGAGGTTAGTTGAGAGTACTGGCAGTACCAGTTACCTTGGTCTCCGGGTGGATCGTATCACCTCATTACCATAGTAAATACCTCCAGGCAATCTATGCTATGTATTGCCAGCATTACTGAGGTTAGTTGAGAGTACTGACAGTACCAGCTATCTTGGTCTCCGGGTGGATCGTATTACCTCATTACCATAGTAAATACCTCCAGGCGATCTATGTATTGCCAGCATTACTGAGGTTAGTTGAGAGTACTGGCAGTACCAGTTACCTTGGTCTCCGGGTGGATCGTATCACCTCATTACCATAGTAAATACCTCCAAGCGATCTATGTATTGCCAACATTACTGAGGTTAGTTGAGAGTACTGGCAGTACCAGCTACCTTGGTCTCCGGGTGGATCGTATCACCTCATTACCATAGTAAATACCTCCAAGCGATCTATGTATTGCCAACATTACTGAGGTTAGTTTGAGAGTACTGGCAGTACCAGTTACCTTGGTCTCCGGGTGGATCGTATCACTTCATTACCATAGTAAATACCTCCAAGCGATCTATGTATTGCCAACATTACTGAGGTTAGTTGAGAGTACTGGCAGTACCAGTTACCTTGGTCTCCGGTGGATCGTATCACTTCATTACCATAGTAAATACCTCCAAGCGATCTATGTATTGCCAACATTACTGAGGTTAGTTGAGAGTACTGGCAGTACCAGTTACCTTGGTCTCCGGGTAGATCGTTTTCACTTTTTTGTTTGCCATTTATTTGAGGTATTTAACGTACACTTTCTGTTTCGAGTGATTATATCAACAGAGAACTTTTAGACTAACTCAACTAGAACAGATACAGCATCCTAGCGCCCGCCATTTATTCATCAATGTTAGTTCAGTAGTGAGACAAGCTAGGGAGACTGAACTAGGGTGTCAGACTCGCATTCACTCTAAACTGGGATCAACGTGATTACGTTCATGTAATACGTGTACTTCCAGTATGACTAAAATTGAGAATACTGACGTTACTGTTATCTTGGTCTTCAGGTGAGGCTACGTCTACAAATCTGTTCGCTACCTTAATATTGAAAACACTATTAGGATTTTGTGATAATACTGAAAGTAGTTTCTGGTTTTAGGTTATGAGTTTTAAAACAAATCTCTAAGCTGTATATTAATTAGTAAGCTAATTTAAAACTTCATTGTTAGTTAACATTAACTAATGGTCATCTTGAATTAGAAAAACTCTTAGTCAATCAGAAGTATTTATCACACCGTAGGCCAAGCATTACTAGGCTATGAATAATATCGCATGATTATAAAGTTACCTATGTGTCTGTAAATATATCGAGCAGGATTTAATAACGGTAAGCCGCTGTAACAGTAATAGGACGGACGCTTAATAGATTTAATTGGTTTAGTCTTAAATTTTAATGAATCAAATATAATATTTCACAAAATAAATAAAAAATAAAAGTGAGTACACAAAGCTATATAAAATGTTAATTCAGTCAGCATATTGGGTTTCAGAGCACTGTTTTAGTTCCCGCTATTTTAGGAAGTAGTTTGTTATCTTAAATTATGGTCTAAGCCAAAATAGAGACAAAAGAAATCAATATACCCCATTATAATTATAAGTTTAATAGGATTAGCTAATTTTCAACGACGTTTAACGAAAAATGCTCTTGAGTTTTATATGGCCAGAAACATAAATCTAGTTTTCTTGAAATAAGTAAGGTAATTTTTTAATATAGTTACCGGAGAATAATATTAGATAAATTACCATAGTGTAAAGATGTTTCCATTTAATATTTCAAAAAAATAATGATACAGTAATTCTATGTAATAATTGTACTGCAATCATGTAATATTTAATGACCAAAAGCTCCGTACAAAAAAAATTTTTGATAAATTTGATCTGACTAATAAGGGAAATTAATGTATAAAACTTAAAAATTCCCCAGAAAAACATAAAAGCGAGATTATTCTTTAATACGATAAAGTCCTGGAAATGTAAACCGTGTTTTAAAACATATTTTTGGTAGTCTGTTTTTTCATCGGGATATTTTATCGGACACATTTTAAACATACATACATACAGTACCAATTCATTACCCACAGACTAATTTTAATTAAGAGAGCCTAGATAGCTCCTAATTGTATAACATGCCAAACTTATACCAATATATTTTTTTTTTTTTCAATTTTGCACTCCAAAGTTGTCAGAGTATAAATTACAATGCAAGCTATACAGATTCTATAATTATACATCTAGAAATAGAGGGAGGAGATAAATAAAAATGGTGCTCCTAGCTTGTATTTCCTTAAATCTGGGTTTCTTGATTCTAATTCTTATCTGGCCATGATTATTATAAGTGTTTTTCATGAAACTATATATTTATATAAATAGCTTACATATGCCCCAAGGTGGCGTCACGTAGGCCTACCCTGGTTGAATACCACCGCTATCGATGAGCAATATAATCTTATTCTGAGTAATTTTTTTTTCCCTTACGAATTGGAATTTGGAGCACCTTTTAGAAAATACAAACATTATTTTGTTGTCAACATTGATAACATTTTACTATATTAGTAGTGTTATTGTATAGGTATTGATAATATCTAACTAAAGTGACAGCTCTAACTGACGTATGAATACGTGAAAATATATCTAATAGCCTTTTATAGCTTTCAGATTCGCAAGAAAGTTGAGGTATAGAGATATATACGTGTTCAAGGGTTCAATAGTAAAAGCGCACACACTACAAGTGATCGTGATAAGGCGTCGTTAATTAGCGCAATGAAAGATTCTACGACATCCTTCAATGGGTCGTAAAGCTCTTTACAAGCAAAGCTTATGCTTCAGCGAACAAAGAGACCACTCCGAGGATCGTTGTTAAAACATTCATATCTTACTGCAATAAATCCACAGCGAAATATTTAAACCTAGATGCTCAGTAACCTCGATTGGAATAAATAATAATGACCAAGAAATAACTTGTTTTATTTTTATCAAATTACCATGACTAGACTAAAACAATTTTTTTTTCTCTTCATAGCAAACGAAGATCCGTCTTAATCTCTGGTCCACACCTGCGCAATGGCTTGCAATCCTGTAGTGCGGAACAAGTAGAGCGCGAGAATTTGCACTAATACCCAAGGGCGTAGACAGGGGAGGAGGGAGGGGGGATGTGCGGAGGGTTCGGAAGCCCTCTGGAATTGGCTGGACAACTTCATATGTCTTATAATCTAACTTAAGACTAGAACAAGCACAACATACATTCCCCAGCCGTTAATTCATCAATGGTAAGCCTACATTTAACCAAAGACAACTTTTTTTTTGTTGCCATATTGGGAATCAAACCCGGGACCCTTAGGTCAGTACGCAGACAGGCTATGGACTAAGATAAGATGTCGGACAAAAGTTTGTAATCATACACAAAATTATAAGAGCAATGCTAGTTAATACAAGGTTGTGTTTTGAGAAGGGAATAATAATAAAATAGTAGTGGCCTGTTACTAATATAATATTAGTGTTATATACAAATGTGTTAGATATTTAAAAAAAAGTAGATCTACGCCACACACCTGGTTAGTAAAAGAACCACCAGCAGAAACTATTTCCTACGAAACATCAAAAGAGCTGAGATTTCGTGTGCGACCGAACATTCTGCATCGGCCATAGATTGCACCTTCGGCAAAATAATCAGTCTCGGCCAAAATTAGATCGAAGGTTAATTTAACTTACCTTACCTAATGTACGCTCGTGGGTACGGCGTGGGAGTGGTCACGTGACAAGTGACTGCATATTGGATTCAGGCCCCCCCGCGAGTAGACCAGTCACCAGTGGCGACACATGAGCCGTGTTTACTGTAGTCTGGTGTTACTATCACATTTATTAAAAACTTTCCTCTCAAACCATGGATAATGTAGTTAATTATTATATACATAAAATATAACTGATTTATTTTTTTGTACGGGAATAGATGGCAATACAAAATAATTTAGTCACTTTTTCATAGCCAAATATTAAGAGGAAGAAGTGATTGATATTTTTGTCATACTTTTATTTTGTATATATGTTATTTTGTATCACAATTTTGGAAATGTATTCTATTTTATTTTATCGACAGTAAAAACTGTAACCTGTTATTTAAATAAACACGATCTTATATTTAAAATGCAACAGTAATTGCATTATATTTAAAAATAGGGATTTTTCACAATATTTGCGATTTCTTTGGCTTCGGCTGAAGGTGAAAAAGAAAACAAAGTTTGACTTCGGCTTCGGCCAAAAAAAATGACCTTCGGTCGGACACTAGTGAGATTTTTTTTTTAATATTTTTCTCGTATGCGTTTCACTACCTACTCGGTTATACGTAGAAGTAAGCTATTATTGTAATAAGATTATGTACATGAAATGTACCCGCATTTACGTGAGGAAAGAATGGGAAATAATTTAGGAAACAGGACACACTTTACATTCAGCTGGGGTTCAAACCCCGACGTACCCGTCACAGGCAAAAAGGACTTAATAATCTTGACCAGGTGCTCACTGGCACGGGTAGCAATAATGTCAGTGCTGCTAATATTAACAATATATTATTATATACAATTTGTTTACAAAACGATTTATTTTCTTTAAACATTTCTATTTCTACTTTCTCATATGAAAAGATAATATTGTATTCGTGGAAAAATTCGACAATTTACTTTTCACTTTGTTTATTTAAATTTAGGTCTAGGCCTTTTCAAATAAGAGTTGTTTATTGATTAGTATTTTTGAAAAATTGTTATAACAGTTTTATTTAAAATTGATATCTGGGGTGTATTTGACATGCCAGTAATAGTCCACATTTGCGAATAATGTAAAGACTGCTTTACAAAATGTTTCATACTAACTTTTGAACATACAGCATGCCGAAACTTCGAGACACCTTACTTAAGAATAACTGCCCGGAGGAAACACGAATATTATTTTATACCTGAGGGGGCTGTCTTGAATGGCGGGTTCAAAGAGAGTGCGTCAACTTTTTATTTTGTTTTAAGTCTAACAATAAATGTATAAGCTCTACGAACACATAACTTACTAACAGCCAGAGTGCTTGAATGCAGATGGTTGTAAAATAGTAAACATTACTACTATTAGTATTATTATATTATAGAAGATGCCGACATTAAAGCGCATTAGCGCAATTTCTTGCGCTCCCCTTGTTCCGAACAACATGATTATGAACCAATGCGCAGGCGTGACCTAGATATTAAGTCGGAATGTTCGTGCAATGAGTTATAATTTGCCTTTATTTGGAAAAAGGGGAGGGGTTAGGGGGACAACAACTATTCTGTCTAAAGTGAAACTCACAATTTTTGTAAATAAACTAAACATTTCGGAAAGTGATCACATATTTCTGCGGAAAAACGATTTTTATCCATTGGAACAAAAGCCATGCACACACAGAATCATACTTTTAAAATATATTATCATTTATAAACCTACATATAGTTGTTTAGACCATATATCCGGCCTGGATATCCACTTCTAATTATAATAATGGGGTAAGTATGAGAAAGGTATAACTAGAGGAAATGTACCCGCATTTGCGTAAAAGAAGATTGGAGCACTACTAAGGGAAAAAGAAACACTCAACACATCGAGATGGATTCGAATCATGACCTGCCTGTCAGCGTGAAGCCAGAAAAGATGAGCTTGGCGTTTAGTCCGTGTGTCCACTGACGCTGGTTTTTTTAGATACTACGTACAGCTATCATTAAGACAAGGTGATACACAGTCTCACAATTATAGATAACCGGCACCGTGGTGTGGTGGTCAGTGCACCTGGCTACGAGTCTAGGGGTCCCGGGTTTGATTCCTTGCTGGTACCGTGGTTATCTTTCCTGAAAGGAGAATCACCCCAACGGTAATCAAGGTTTGGTTAGTTATGCTTAAGTTAGGTTTGACTGTTTCCATTGGCTATCATCCTCCCTCGTCTCATCGGGAAATGGAAAGAGCCTCCACGGAAAGGATGTACGATTAGTACATTCGGGCGTACCATGGTCAACGGTACATTAGTACCTTTCCATAAACTGGGCTATGAGTGCAAAATATATACTGTTATAAATGTGAGGTATACTTTTTTACTTAAATGAAACGAAGGCCTTTTAAAAGCAAACCACACAATTGATCTAAGGTGTTCGTGTAAAAGATTTGTTTTACGGTGATGGGGAGTTCAGGTTTCGAATACCGATTGGGTGTAGTGAGGGTGTTTTTTAATCATTTGTTTCCAATATATTCCCTCAAGCAAATGTGGTTGCATTGTTCTACCTTCTTCATATATATATATATATATATATATATAAAATTAGCGTAGTTAGTGCATGGGTATAACCCGAACGTGTACTAAGAAGCGGTGGAGAAATACACAAATAATTCAAATCAAATCGGTTATTGATACATCTTCTGTTCCTGTGATTCAATGGTCTAGAATCTATACTGGGAAATGTGGCAACCCATCTCACTGTCCCTGCTGGAAGAAGGGGGTTATAGCAGGAAATGTGGCAACTCATCTCACTGTCACTGCTGGAAGAAGGGGTTATAGCAGGAAATGTGGCAACTCATCTCACTGTCACTGCTGGAAGAAGGGGGCTATAGCAGGAAATGTGGCAACTCATCTCACTGTCACTGCTGGAAGAAGGGGGTTATAGCAGGAAATGTGGCAACTCATCTCACTGTCACTGCTGGAAGAAGGGGGTTATAGCAGGAAATGTGGCAACTCATCTCACTGTCACTGCTGGAAGAAGGGGGTTATAGCAGGAAATGTGGCAACTCATCTCACTGTCACATGCTGGAAGAAGGGGGTTATAGCAGGAAATGTGGCAACCCATCTCACGGTCCCTGCTGGAAGAAGGGGGTTATAGCAGGAAATGTGGCAACTCATCTCACTGTCACTGCTGGAAGAAGGGGGTTATAGCAGGAAATGTGGCAACTCATCTCACTGTCACTGCTGGAAGAAGGGGGTTATAGCAGGAAATGTGGCAACCCATCTCACTGTCCCTGCTGGAAGAAGGGGGCTATAGCAGGAAATGTGGCAACTCATCTCACTGTCACTGCTGGAAGAAGGGGGTTATAGCAGGAAATGTGGCAACTCATCTCACTGTCACTGCTGGAAGAAGGGGTTATAGCAGGAAATGTGGCAACTCATCTCACTGTCCCTGCTGGAAGAAGGGGGCTATAGCAGGAAATGTGGCAACTCATCTCACTGTCCCTGCTGGAAGAATGGAATACCAACTTTAAGCGTGGGCTCAAGACAATCTACACCATGAGTACCCACCAGTTCGGTTTGTTGTGACAAGATGGGGAAATAACAGCGCACTAACAAGGTGATTAATGATTTCTGTAAGCAACAAGAAACGGAGGGAATTATTTTAAATGTTGATGACGAGGCTATTATTTTAATGTTGTTTCAAGCCCAGCTCTGGAGGGAACCAAGGGTACGTTCCGGACCATGGGGCCCTCTGTCTCGGTAGGGGCGGACAGAGCAGGATGATGAGCAACTAAAAACAAACAATAACTGAGAAACTTGAAAGCGGGACCAACCGTGGCGTTTTATGAACTTATTAGTACCCTCTAGTCCAGTGCTGAGCCTGTCGGCAACTTGATTGTTTAAACTAAGGGACCAGGTTGAGGGTGAGGTTACAGTAGAGCACCTGCATCAACGATGAAGAACAGTACACCTGCATCACTATGAAACAACGATGAAGAACAGTACACCTGCATCACTATGAAACAATGATGAACAGTACACCTGCATCACTATGAAACAATGATGAAGAACAGTACACCTGCATTACTATGAAACAACGATGAAGAACAGTACACCTGCATCACTATGAAACAACGATGAAGAACAGTACACCTGCATTACTATGAAACAATGATGAAGAACAGTACACCTGCATCACTATGAAACAATGATGAAGAACAGTACACCTGCATCACTATGAAACAACGATGATGAACAGTACACCTGCATCACTATGAAACAACGATGATGAACAGTACACCTGCATCACTATGAAACAATGATGAAGAACAGTACACCTGCATCACTATGAAACAACGATGATGAACAGTACACCTGCATCACTATGAAACAACGATGATGAACAGTACACCTGCATTACTATGAAACAATGATGAAGAACAGTACACCTGCATCACTATGAAACAATGATGAAGAACAGTACACCTGCATTACTATGAAACAATGATGAAGAACAGTACACCTGCATCACTATAAAACAACGATGAAGAAGAGTACACCTGCATCACTATGAAACAACGATGATGAACAGTACACCTGCATCACTATGAAACATATGAGAAGAACAGTACACCTGCATCACTATGAAACAATGATGAAGAACAGTACACCTGCATCACTATGAAACAACGATGAAGAACAGTACACCTGCATTACTATGAAACAATGATGAAGAACAGTACACCTGCATCACTATGAAACAACGATGAAGAACAGTACACCTGCATCACTATGAAACAATGATGAACAGTACACCTGCATCACTATGAAACAATGATGAAGAACAGTACACCTGCATTACTATGAAACAATGATGAAGAACAGTACACCTGCATTACTATGAAACAACGATGAAGAACAGTACACCTGCATCACTATGAAACAACGATGAAGAACAGTACACCTGCATTACTATGAAACAATGATGAAGAACAGTACACCTGCATCACTATGAAACAATGATAAAGAACAGTACACCTGCATCACTATGAAACAACGATGATGAACAGTACACCTGCATCACTATGAAACAATGATGAAGAATAGTACACCTGCAACACTATGAAACAACGATGATGAACAGTACACCTGCATCACTATGAAACAATGATGAACAGTACACCTGCATTACTATGAAACAATGATGAAGAACAGTACACCTGCATCACTATGAAACAACGATGATGAACAGTACACCTGCATCACTATGAAACAACGATGAAGAACAGTACACCTGCATCACTATGAAACAATGATGAAGAACAGTACACCTGCATTACTATGAAACAATGATGAAGAACAGTACACCTGCATCACTATGAAACAACGATGAAGAAGAGTACACCTGCATCACTATGAAACAATGATGAAGAACAGTACACCTGCATCACTATGAAACAATGATGAAGAAGAGTACACCTGCATCACTATGAAACAACGATGATGAACAGTACACCTGCATCACTATGAAACAACGATGATGAACAGTACACCTGCATCACTATGAAACAATGATGAAGAACAGTACACCTGCATCACTATGAAACAACGATGATGAACAGTACACCTGCATCACTATGAAACAACGATGATGAACAGTACACCTGCATTACTATGAAACAATGATGAAGAACAGTACACCTGCATCACTATGAAACAATGATGAAGAACAGTACACCTGCATTACTATGAAACAATGATGAAGAACAGTACACCTGCATCACTATAAAACAACGATGAAGAAGAGTACACCTGCATCACTATGAAACAACGATGATGAACAGTACACCTGCATCACTATGAAACAATGATGAAGAACAGTACACCTGCATCACTATGAAACAATGATGAAGAACAGTACACCTGCATCACTATGAAACAACGATGAAGAACAGTACACCTGCATTACTATGAAACAATGATGAAGAACAGTACACCTGCATCACTATGAAACAACGATGAAGAACAGTACACCTGCATCACTATGAAACAATGATGAACAGTACACCTGCATCACTATGAAACAATGATGAAGAACAGTACACCTGCATTACTATGAAACAATGATGAAGAACAGTACACCTGCATTACTATGAAACAACGATGAAGAACAGTACACCTGCATCACTATGAAACAACGATGAAGAACAGTACACCTGCATTACTATGAAACAATGATGAAGAACAGTACACCTGCATCACTATGAAACAATGATGAAGAACAGTACACCTGCATCACTATGAAACAACGATGATGAACAGTACACCTGCATCACTATGAAACAATGATGAAGAACAGTACACCTGCAACACTATGAAACAACGATGATGAACAGTACACCTGCATCACTATGAAACAATGATGAACAGTACACCTGCATTACTATGAAACAATGATGAAGAACAGTACACCTGCATCACTATGAAACAACGATGATGAACAGTACACCTGCATCACTATGAAACAACGATGAAGAACAGTACACCTGCATTACTATGAAACAATGATGAAGAACAGTACACCTGCATTACTATGAAACAATGATGAAGAACAGTACACCTGCATTACTATGAAACAATGATGAAGAACAGTACACCTGCATCACTATGAAACAACGATGAAGAAGAGTACACCTGCATCACTATGAAACAATGATGAAGAACAGTACACCTGCATCACTATGAAACAATGATGAAGAACAGTACACCTGCATCACTATGAAACAACGATGATGAACAGTACACCTGCATCACTATGAAACAACGATGAAGAACAGTACACCTGCATCACTATGAAACAATGATGAAGAAGAGTACACCTGCATCACTATGAAACAATGATGAAGAACAGTACACCTGCATCACTATGAAACAACGATGAAGAACAGTACACCTGCATCACTATGAAACAATGATGAACAGTACACCTGCATCACTATGAAACAATGATGAAGAACAGTACACCTGCATTACTATGAAACAATGATGAAGAACAGTACACCTGCATTACTATGAAACAACGATGAAGAACAGTACACCTGCATCACTATGAAACAACGATGAAGAACAGTACACCTGCATTACTATGAAACAATGATGAAGAACAGTACACCTGCATCACTATGAAACAATGATGAAGAACAGTACACCTGCATCACTATGAAACAACGATGATGAACAGTACACCTGCATCACTATGAAACAATGATGAAGAACAGTACACCTGAATTACTATGAAACAATGATGAAGAACAGTACACCTGCATCACTATGAAACAATTATGAAGAACAGTACACCTGCATCACTATGAAACAACGATGAAGAACAGTACACCTGCATTAATATGAAACAATGATGAAGAACAGTACACCTGTATCACTATGAAACAATGATGAAGAACAGTACACCTGCATCACTATGAAACAATGATGAAGAACAGTACACCTGCATCACTATGAAACAATGATGAAGAACAGTACACCTGCATTAATATGAAACAATGACAGACTGGGTGACAAATGAAGCCCTAGAAAGAATTGGTGAGAAGAGATCAATAATTCTAGATGTGACTCTTCAGTACAAAGCCAACTGAATCGTACACATCCTTAGGAGTGACTGTCTTCTGGACGATGTCATAGAAGGAAAGGTTGGGGAAAAGAAGGAGGATGATTCCAATATTGGATGACTCTAATGAAAGAAGAAAATTCTGGGATTTGAAGGAGAAGGCAGATGACAGGGTGCATTGGCGGTCAATGTTCACTGACAAAAGGAATGGACCTGGCGTAAGACAGAACATCTGATTATAATTTTTTTGGCAAAAGAAATAAAATATTTATCAAGTAGAAACATAAAGTTTAATGTAATTCATATAGTAGTAATCTCAACAGTTCTTGAATATCTGTCATGGTGTCTTGGAATTTATTGTGTTTTTTTTTTCTTTATTTAAAAAGTTTTTCATTTAATACCACTATGCCCATGACAGATAATCAACAGATAATGTTGATATCATTATGTGAAGAAAATAAACCACTAAAATGTTTTTTTACAAAAATTGTAAAAATACTTACCTTTGCTCGCGTCCCCTACATTCCACCTTAAGCGCGTTACCTTATCGTTATGTCTTAATTGGTCCCTCCTACTCCCACTGAAGCAATGAGCAAACGAAGAGGGAGGTGCTGTGTAAACAAACAACGTCAGGGGACTGATAAACAGAGAGAACCATGATAACCACCCTCCAACACTCTTCTCCCCTGGTCTCACTCTCGTCTAATTGGCCTTGTCTTCCCCTCCCCTCCACCCCCCAGGACGCAACAGCTAGAACGTCACCACCTGGACAGTTCGAGCCTCGGTGACTGTATGTTTGGAGTGTTTGTCTCCGTGAGCTAAGTGGAACTTAGACTAGGGAGGGGTTGTTTGTACAGGAGGGCGCGGGAGATATGGATCCTATGTCCTCTCTCTCTACCTGGCATGCTATACGAAGACACGCGGACTGACTTAATTAGGCGGAGAAACTTGCATTCAAACGATAAGGGCAAATATCACAAAATAACGCCATTACGATAAAATACGACGCACATCCAAAGATATTGCATGCATAATCGTTTTGAGAAGAGTGAAGTTTCTCAACAACAACACGATTATTTAAAACAAATTGTTTGCGTTTGTATGAATTGAAAGTTAAATTTTATTTGAATCAAACCGGGATATTTTCACTAAATGGCAATTCCAGTTTGAAGCCGAGAGTTAATAATTGTTGTCTCGTGTTAAGTTATTTTAAAGTTCCGATACAATAAGTGCTTAGAAAGTGCACAAAGAAGCATAATACTACTGCCAATGTTGAAACGGATGCTTTTATCCTTATTTTCAATCGACCAAACGCATTCAACAATTAAAAAAACACAATGTCGAGTTTTGTTTTTTAATTTTGATCAGGACGATACAAATATAGTATAGAAGAATTTTCAACTGTTGTTTATCTTTCATTTATTTTTTTAGAAAATTATCAGTTATATGTACATATCTTTATTATAAGCCCTTAAAACATGTATAAGTTTTTACTAAGCAATTAGATTTTTGAAACACCAAAATTACTTTACTATCCAATAATTCGTATATACCTTAGGTCCAGAAATGTATCAAACTATATATATAATATCACATACCACTTTATATGTAAGGTTTTGGATTCTGTTGGCTGGAAGTCATGTTGAATTTTGAGGGGAGGAATATAAAAGAGGGAAGCAACATACTCGAAGGTAAATTAAAGTAATCAATATTTCTTTTTTTCAATTCAAATCATTTTACATATATTATCCTTACATAAGGCATATTTAAAAAAACCTCTTACGTGTTTGTCTGTGTGAATGAAGGATTACTGTTTGGCTCGTGCTGGCACCGACCTGGTAGAATTATGTCCCGGGATCATACATCATGTAAACGTTGTGTAGATCTAGGGTGGCATCGGGCTAAAATCACCCTCCCTTGGTCCAGGGCTAATTAAACTCGCTGACAGCACCGGGAATTGGAAGTATGGGGTCAAAGGAGGGTGGCGGGGTGTGGGGAGAGTCGGGGGGCTTAGCCGTTGACGGATTTACCTCCAAGGCAATAAACCAAACAAACCGCCAAGGCAGGCAGGGGCGTTGTGGGAACTCTACAACTGGCGGCACGGTCCACTAGAAGACACCAACCTCCACCCCCCTCCAAGCCAACACACAAATACTGTAGACCTGCACAGCAATTAGTGCAACACATTAGCTCTGCGAGAGGTTTAACGAGCCCAAGTTCTCAAATGGGTCTTTTACCTTGTTTACTCTCCCCGGCCAACAATTTGGAGCTCTTTGCCTGGTCTCAGGTACTAGTTACTAAAGAGTTGGTTACGTAGATCAGATAGTAGACCAACTGAAACTTTAGTTTAGTTACGGCGGAAACGCAGGTCACCACGATGTATGTGGGATAGAAGTATTCATCTAGTGACAGATGTCTTAAAACATTGAGTACTTGAACATTACAGTCCAATTTTCATATGAAAAACCTTATCTGACAGCCAGAAAAGTCACGAGAGGAATTTTCACGTATTCATACATCAAATAATTTGTTCAGTATCAGTCACATTTGATTGATATTATCAACATATATAAAATAGAAATTGTAGTCGAATAAAATGTTTACAGTTTTGGCAGCAAAAAATGTATTTTGTATTATTTAATGTTCATCCTATGGAAATTTGACTTAATTAGGTATGAAAATTAGATACAATCAATTATTTTGGGGCTCCACGTCTTAGCCTACTACCCGTCCGGGCTATCCTAAAATTTACACCTGTCATAAGTTTTGAAATTTCCCAGCTTTTCAATATATTTAAGATCAAAATATTTCAATTTCCCAGTTTGGGATATGCAAACCTCTAATTCAAAGCTTTAAATATGTATTGTCACTGTTTTCTATTATATTCTTAAAACAAGCATCGTTAAAGACAAATATATGAGTAGTCCTCACAGAATCGCGTACATTTGATGCGAATCTAATAGCTGAGCTATGTTTTCACACTTCGTGTTTCAGAGAGATATTGCGAAATATTACTGGCAATTTTCAGTGATTTTTTTTTAATTTCTTTGACTTCTACCTGACTATTTCCTTCTACACCAGAATTCCCTACATGTCATGGGGAAGACCTTAAAATTAAGATTATGGGTTTTGCCGGAAGCTGAACTCGTGGCCAATTTCCAGCAAAGATATGCTCCATCGACTGAGCTAAAGTTCCATAATAGGATGATTTGTTAATAACCCTTCCTAACGTAGGCCTGGATTCCATTACTTTAATTTTTGGATCCACCATCATCGGTAGACACGCGGACTGAATGTCAGACACAAGAGCGTCCGGTTTTACTAGTGGTGAGGAGGTCAGGGTTTTAATATAAGGCATTCACGAGCTAAGTTTACCTGGATGAAATGTTACTAGAAGTAATCCCTAATATATCACTACGCCAACAGCTGACATCTATCATTTGGATCACTGTAATGAAAACAGATGGTAATATATTAATGTGATAGTTAACCACAGTAATTTAGGCCAATATTATTTATATATTTATTTGAGGTCGGACACAAAGTTTATTTATAGTTTTATTCCCCTTAATATATATTAACATCCCTTTCACCAAAACTTTTAACGTACATAGCTTCAAAATGGCGACGGACGAATCTAAACCATATGATTGAACATAATGGTAAACAAGTTTTTTACAATGATGCAGACACGCAGTTGATGAAAATATTTTATTCAGTTCAATATTTCAAAATACGATAAAATAATCATAAAATCATTTATTGTATGTAAAAAAAAATGACAAAAATTTTCTCTTTTTCAAGTGAATACGATGCCTGTATCAACAGGTATTGATGTGTGCACTATATTACACAAAATCAGTAACGTTCCAAAACGAAAGATCAGTACTTTTAATTATGTTTAAAATATTGTTTCGATTTGGATAAAAAAAATTATTAAAAAAAAATGAAATAGTATGAGAAAACTTAAGTTCACGTTATTTTAAATGTAATATATAACAGGTAATTAAAGATCTTTACATTTATAACAAAACTGTGATCTTTTACAAGTGTTGGCAATCCAAAACCTAAACATATGATTTTCGAACTGTCATCCAGGTAAAGACCTATCGTGAACGGAATATACCAGTCGGTTGTATTATGATGTGTTTTACCTTGATAGTTTCCCTATATTCCCCGCACACAAGCGTTTATACATTTCGTCTAAATTTTACCTTCCTCAGCCCAATCCCGGAAGCATTATTAAAACTGTGCGGTTCTTGAAAGGGTAGTAAGACGTGACATAATAATATAATAATAATAATATAATAATAATAATAATAATAATAATAATAATAATATCTTAATTATCCCGGTATCTTAGCTAAAAGAAATTGTAAAGGAGAAGATAAGTCTTGTGCTATTTGTCTATATTTTAACTTGATGGGCTTAATTATTAAAAAGTTATGTCTACTATGTTTATAATATTAGGTTAAGAATGAAATGCTATATTTTTGAGTGGAAAGGTTCTTCATTATGTTAGGTATACATAAATTAGTTAGTCTGTTACAAAACATGATTGCGCAAGGTTTTTTTCCGGTCCTTTCTCAAAGATTCTGGCAGGGTACTTAAGAAACGATGTTTATAGAAGCATGAATATTTAATTAACGTTCTCCCATCCAGCTCTTTACTAATATAAGTGTATTCCCAAGATGCTCCATTCATTTTTTTTTTTTTTTTTTTTTTGCAATTTAATAATTCAAATTACTTGGTATGGGGGTAGTGGAGAGTCACGTGGTAAAGCTACGCAAAGTGGGGCGAGTCTTATCGTGGGTTGTGCCTTCGACTTGGTGGATGTAGAACCTCCATCATACATTCTAATTTTTATTTTTACTTTGAATGTTTCATCAGTTGATAAAGCAACAATGTACATGAGAAAACCACAATAGAACTTAAGGTAACGAGAAAAAGGTCATTATTTTTACAGTTTTCACAGCAAAATAATTATTTCTTAGCCAAAATAAACCAAATATTTTTTCCAGTATAAACAAAGAGTTTAATTTTCTACACATAGTAATCTCAACAATGATTGAACATCTGTTAAGAGCATAACTGCATTAGATGATAAACTTTTTAAATGAATAAAAAAAATGTTGCGATTACAATTTTAGGACACCCTTGACAGATATTCAACAAATGATGAAGGGAAGAAAATTAAGCTGTTTCTACTGTAGAATCAATTGATTTATTCCTACCTAAAAATAAGGTTTTGTTATAAAAACTTCTAAAAAAAACTAGCGTTTTCCCGTCTCCTTTCGCCTCACCTCAAAGGTGGAGCTATTAGAACCAGAGACAGCACTTTTAACGCACATAGAATCACTTGTAATTAATTTTCCTGCCTCCTACGTTAAGACCTTCTTATGAGGGCATGATAGGCATAATAGGCCAAAAGCTTTGGGAGAAGAATTACGCTCGATGACCGTGGGGGGTTTCCCCATTACCTTGGTGAGATATTTACATTCAACTTACATCAGACAAAACATGTTTGCGAAGAGGATGAATATGGAATCATTATCAGTATTCAAGGTAGCCAATATTTTCTAAATATAGCAATCACTGTGTTGTCCAAGAGTTTTTCATTTTTTCCGGATACTTTAATAACTTAATAGAGTAGAATAGAGGAATGATATTTCGTTTTATATAGAAATGCCATGAAATCACGCCAAAAGGTGATTTATGTCTTTTTAATATCACTGCGTTTTATTACCCGTTTAGGTTATACGCTAATGTACCAATTAGGTTAATGTGTTGGAGATTAGGAAAGTTAAATTTAAAGTAAAAGTACCCGTATATGCGTGGAGAGAGAGAGTGGTAAGCTAATGAGGGAAAAACCTATCAGTACAGCCAATTAGGACCTATCTCCAATCTATCAGTCATCGTCAGTTTTAGTCTCTAGCGAGAGTGACGCCTTAGACCACGCGGCCACCAGAGTGGGTATATGCTGTTGTTACGAAACCCAATGTTTCAGGGGGGGTGTAATAGGGGGTTCTTCATTTAAAATTTTCTTCCCTAGAAAGGGACCTCAACAGGTCGTTGAATATCTCTGATGAGCATATCAGCATTAGATGACAGACTTTTAAAATGAAGAGAAAAAGTTGTTATTAAGTTACAGGACACCCTTGACAGATATTCAAGAAATTTTGAGGTCACCATATAAAAAAAATTAAACAGTATGTTTATATTGCAGCAATATTTCCTTTATTTTGACCAAAAAAATGTTTTGCCATAAAAACTGCAAAAATATTGGCTTTTTCTCGTATCCCTTTCCATCCCACCTTAAAGCCTGCAGTTTAATGTGCTAAATTCACAAATGTTCCATATTTTATTTTTACCGGTTTTCCATGTTCGTGGTAACCCTGGTATTGTAACTTCTCAACAGCCATAGAGGGCTAATATTACCGTGAACGGACCGTACTAATTAAAAAAAATAAGTCAAAAGCCGGAAGATAGTTTCGCTTACTAGTGTACGACCTAACGAGCCAAGACCAAAACGTTATACGGCGATGTTTGTTTACAGTCACATGTCTCGTTAAAGACGCTAGGGGCCATGTTGGAAAGCTAAGACAGCGCATGCGCGATATATTTTGCAAGTGACAAGGTGATGTACGACTAACTGCAGGACTGGTATTTGGGCGGAGTTTCAACAAAAACCCTTTGTAGATTTAGTTTTTAATTGGTTAAGATTCACGTTTGTACTGAACATTATATATTGTTATGTTACAAATGTCTAGATTTTTACCCCACCGTGTCTTAACACCTGTCTGGGCTGCTGTGCACATTTCTATTGTATTCTAATGGGGCAGTGATGAGGAATGTGGTATTTTAAAGGAAACGTTTTCACAATAACGGTAAGTAATAATAATAAAAACATTTAGGTAATACAACCTTAGTACTTTCCCATCACCAGGAAACCAGAGCGTTTAGTTCACGCACTAATGTTGGTTTTGATGAGCTGAACCAGTGTGCTGCAAACATTTTTAAGTTCACGGTACACTAACAAGCCTACCTTTTGGCGGCACACGGTTCTGTTTTGGGTACGTGCCGAGACACCAGAAAGTAGATTACGCGCCCGGTACAAAGTGTTGTACGGTAAATAAAAACTAGGAACGTAGAGACAAATCTTTTCCTGTGATCGCTTCCTTAACCTCTGTAAACATTCCATAATTCGGGTAGACCAAAACTATAATTTCGCGTGAAAGCTTTTGATTTTCTCAAGTGTATTTAAAATATTAATAAGTACAAGTAATAAAAGCGGAGAGCGCATGATTGACGTTCGTACCAACTTAATCCGTGTTCTTATTATATATTTATTTGTTTGAGGTATTTAATGTGAACCTTCTAAGCTGAATGATTTTATAAACACACGAGAATTTCTATGGGAGCTAAAGAGCCTACTAATTTGGTCAGGAAAGGTATTTTCACATAGCTTCCAGGGTTATTTATTTATACACCACAATCGACCTGGGACCAACGGCTTGACTTACCCTCTGAAAAGCTGTGCCACGAATCTTTATTGTTCAATAAAAATCCGTCAAACCCGCCGGGTTCTGGGGCGAGCACTTCACCCCAAGACCGCTGACGTTGACACGTGTTCTTAATTAACAACTAGGCGCGGAGCTCTGGGCTGTAGCCACACGGCACACCTGATTCGCGGCCGCGGCACACCGTTTGTTGGGCATTGACCAAAGCATGGGAACAAAGGGAATGAACTTAATGAGATTGCAAATCTCAACAAACAAAATATTATATAGTTGAGGAGGATAGTTAATATAAAGTTCAGTCGCATTAGCGTGGAGAGGAGATAGAAATAAATCCATCCCTCAGCATACCTGGCGCAGATTAGAAGATCGATCTTGCCATAACGCGCAATTAAGTATGTTGAAAGCCTGACACTTTACACCACGTGGCCACCGGTGCTGGTAAACACAATAGTATTATCTATCCTTATATTTCATTCAATTATATGATTATTGCTGGTAATGATCAATTTGAATATTCTTAGGTAATAAATTCAACTGGCGATTGCACTTGGATAATGTCAATGGGATGTTCGAATAACGGAGGAGTTCAATGGAGGTGGTTTATTAAAAAAAAAGTGTTCACTGTTTTACCCCGTATTTTTTCCACAATGGTTCCATAATATTTCTTCTCAGCAACTTTTTTCATCGCTCTTTATTTTATAATGACCTAGCAAGTAAAGTAAAGAGAAAAATAATCCAGAATTCACTTGGTGAAAGTATAGGTAAACACAATGCATATTGTAGTAAAAAAAACATCCAATGCACTCAGGTGAGATTCAAACACCAGTCTTGCAAGTCAAGCTAAGCACACTACAGACAAACCAGTTCTTGTGATCCAATCTTAGCAACCTCTTTTAAAATCCTCAAACAGGGTTCAAACCCGACCCCTTCGTGACGTTCAGAGGATGAGTAGGTCAGTATTAGCGTTCTCACCCCTCACCCACGGTACAACCATTCCGGCAGGGTAGGTGTAGTGGCTTTCACTTTAGATCAGTGATACTCAACCTGGGGGGCGCGACTACATCTCATGAGGGGGGTACGTATAGTTTAAAAATAGTAAGATGAACAATGAAATAGGGTTAGACAAAATATACCAGGATGTTAAGGACACGTGATCTGAGAACGCTATTTTATTTTAAATGTATATTATAGAATATGTGTAGATTGCTTTGTATACCAACAATTTGAAGAGAAGTTATATTTGGGAGTACGCGAAGAAAAAAAAGCCACTGCAGTATAGACTATGACCGGGAAGGTCTGGATTTGACTTAGCTGGCATCCCATATTGATGTTCGGAGGATGGTTTACAACATAGTGGTGTAAATGGTTCCCACATCCTTTTTCGATTTGAATATTTGTACGTGTGTCAGTCAACAAGTCTCGGCTGAATATGTTCCTTAATCTCATGCCCATTAAACCCACCATTTAACAATTACAAAGCCAAGTTAAGTGTGAAATTATATGCGCAAAGATAAAATGTGTCATTTGCAACGACGCGGGGTCACGACTTGAAGATGTTTTTATTCTTATTTGTGTATTTGTTTCCACTTGTTTCTCCTGACAGGCTCGTAGAAAACTTGGCATCTTTCGGACGCTGGGAATCTAGCCAATAGCTCGCTCGATAAGTCTGTCTGTGATCGTCCATCTTGTTGCGACCATACTGACCACTAAGCTCCTCAACTTAACCAGACCTTTTTTTTTAATGTTCCTAACGACATCGCTGGTACAGACGAACAAGTTGAGGAACTTGTTAATGGACAGAACTGATCAAGTGTTGATCGTGCCATTGACAGCAACATTTACAACAAATGGTTTGGGTGTGGTTTTAACACGTGCGTGTTAGTCGGGGAAATGGCAACTTTAGTTGGGTCGGTCGTTGTAGGAAAAACCTTGTAGTGGATAGCAAATGAAAAAATATCATTTGACACTTTCAAAGGATGTACTTTAAATATACTCAAAGTTAGTTTTGAACCTTTTTTCAAATGAATAGTTTTTGCTTTCTCATTTATAGAATGTAATACGAGAAATTTCCACCTTGAGATTATTATTATATCTTTGTGTTTTATGTGCATTCACAATAAAATAAATGGTACGGTGCACCGCACAGACTCTCGTTCATTCGTGTGTGTGTGTGTGTGTATATATATATATATTGCTGTGTCATGGAAATACACGTAAACAACTTCAATAAAGAATAATTCAAAATGGACAATATTGAATTAATTTACCGGTCAAAAGTAGTTTGAAAGCTCTATTACGTTATTAATGTGAAAATGTATATTAATACATACAATTTATTAAGTAACCGAATGATTTATAAGTGGAAATGCCAATATTACCTAAATTAAAAAGCCTATGCTTACTATTGCATTTTAAAAATTGATTATTAAGTTCATCAAGTGGAAGCTCGAAAGTGGCGAGCTTACAAAACTTTAGATCTCGAACTTAATGACGAGCTCAATTCGAACTCGAAATCCGAGTACTTGCAGAGCCCTAACATTGATAGAGGTATAATTTTAATATGTTTTAGCAAAATCTCAATAACCTTCAATAACTCTTATTTTAAATAAAAATGTTAAGGCAAGTACCCCAAGATTGTTTATCTTAGGGCGAAAGTGTGTTAATCAAGTAAATAAAAATGATTCCCAGCAAAGAAATAAGATTGTTAAAAACAATTCAAAGGTTGCTTTAATCACATTTAATGTAAATGTATAATGAAGATACCATAATGTGAAATTGGTATACAGCATTAAGTCGAAATACAGTTTATGGTCAATTTCCTTTGGCGACAAATTGTTTTATACGAGTGATAAAGTATATATGTGGTGATTTGAGCATGCAGTAAAAAGGACGTATAGTAAAATACTTCCCAGGTAGAATAAACTAACGGTTAAAACGAACATTTGGTGCAAGATTACCTACCACCACAAATTTGATACGATAACTATCTTAAGAAAATCCCTTCTTAAATTTAGAAAATAAGAACTAAGATTTGAAATTTTGATTGAGTAGCTATAAAGCTAACCAGATTACGGTGGCCACGTGGTATAAGGCGTAACTCTTACAATAGATGGTGATGGGGAGATAGGGGTTAGAATCTCGGTAGGATTCAGTCATGAGGGTAGTATTTCCTAAATGGTTTTCCACTCTTCCTCCACGCAAATGCGGGTACACTTCCCCATCCTTTATGCATTAGAGTAATTAGTACATATGTGAATAACCTGAACGGGTACTAGTAATAGTAGTCGCGGTGCTAAGAGTAACGAGAGCTAAGGAGCTAAACTTGATAAATGTGTGTGAATGATTGTCTTACTAAATTTTTAATAGTGTTACGTATGAGTTTGGTTAGTTAATTTTTAATATATATAATTTTCAAGATTTTATTAAAATTTTGTTTGTTAATCTGATTATTTTTAATTTAAAATTTATAAATAGTGTATAATATATATTAATTAATGAAGGTATTTTTGTCTGTCATGAGCGTTGTATGATGTTATATCTATCGCACATAGATATATCTGACTTTTTAAAATTATTAGTAGCCCCTGTGAACAAACATGTGCCTCAAGGTTGGAATTTTAAAATTTCGGATTATTTTAATTGATTAAAAACTTGGTCGGAAAAAATAAAATGAAGAGATTTTTTTTTTTTCTGTTTGAAGCAAAGAAAAGTGCTACCAGGATTAACCACGCAATCCATTTCATGGTTACCCAGGACAACGCCGGATACTTATTCTAGTTATTAATAATTCGTTATGCTGGTTAAATAGACCTTCACCATAAAAAAAAAATACATTCAAATAAATAAATAGATGAAAAAACATATTAAAAACGAAGTTCGAGTGTACTTCACACGATCATTTTGATAATCATGATTTTGGTACAAATAGCGTGTCCAAAGAATACATAAAATAAATAAATATAAACTCCTCTTTGAACTGTATGTTTGTATTCTTCTTACGGAGAGCTGGCCACTCTCACAGTCCAATTTACATAGGAAGAAACTTAACTGACAGATAAAATGGTTACTAAGTCTACTTTCGCGTGTTCATACGTCAAGACGTGTTATTGACAGCTGTCACTTATGATGGATACTACCTACCAATACCAATAAAATAACACTAATAATATAGTAACATTTCGTTAATTTTGGCCGAAAAAAGTTTATATTTTTATAAAAGGTCATTTCGACTAAAATGATGATGATGATTATTATTATTAGCACCGCGTCTTACTACCCGTTCAGGTTATACGCACAATCACCATACTATTACACATTGGCGTAAGTTTGCATAACCCGAACGGGTATTAAGACGTGGTGCTAGTAATAATAATAATAATAATATAGTCTATTGTAAGACTAGTGTCTTAGACCATGCGGTCACCAAAGTGGCTTTCATAATTTGGTTCATTCATATTTATATTTAAATTTCACACCTTCTAATGATCACTTTAAAAAACAAACATAAAAAAGTAACCTCAATAATCATGTGAGCCCACCCAGGGTCGCAGCCCCAGGTTTGAGAACACCGAGTTAAGGTGAATGTGATATATTTTGACTATGGTACAGTACAAGTCAGAGTTATCCTCTCTAGTCGTTTATCAGAGATCGGTCGATACATTTCCCGACCAATCAAACTTTCCAAACGCAACTTGACATTCACCTGTCCTTTTATTACTCCAGTAATTAGAAATAATGCCGTGGATATATGCAGTAATTGAAAACAATACGAGAGGAAGAGGAAGGAGCAGGTAATTGTATATATATTTTGATGAAATGTCAAAATCGTGAAGCAGCCAAACGACCGTAACACAATAAATTACTCATGGGGGTGGGGGGGCTCTTCGTAGGCCGTGTTGGCCCTGTTGTTTTTGTTATTAACTTCAATGTTGTAATTTTTTTTTTTCCCTTAAGGTTCCTTGGGAGTTCTTTTATATTTTTATGTCTTATTTTTACTTTACTTTTGCTGCTCGTGAATGTTTGAGAAAGTAGATTATAGTATATTCCGTCTTGGTGCTTAATTTCATACAATTTAGATACGGCGCTCTTCCTAGACCAGGGAAGAAGGATATAAGTGCATATCACCATGTTAACGGATATTGGTGAAATGAGAATGTTAAGAAACCTGTAGACGCAAGGTTGGGTTGTATATTAAGTAGTTTATAATTTGAAAGCAAATAATTTATTAAATTAAAATAATAATTTGCTAATCTTAAAGTAAAAACTACAAGTACAAATTGTATGTGGCGTTGTCTTTTTACATGGTAAAAGTATTCATTATGCTGTTTATCGAAAAATATTTTGTTTTAAATGAGATATAACAAATTAATTAAATTATGATGGCTTGGCACACTAACCCGATTAATATAGGCCTAGGAGCTCGTTTTTTTAATTCTGATCCGAAGGTCGATATTTTACTATATTCAAATACCAGTCAAGTGTTAAAAAAAAAGGTGGTTTAACGCATTAAGATTCCCACATCCAATTTTCAAATAAATTCTGCTTCATTTAACTCACCTCAAATCCCCCCCCCCCCTTCTTAAGATAACTTACTAATATACCCCATGCTTTATTTGACGAATTTAACGTGAATTTTAGAAAAAAAATTATATCAGCACAAGACTTATAAACTAGCTAAAATCTATAACATACACAACATTCAACCCCCGGCCGTTAATTCATACCAATGAAAGAGAAAAACCTCATTTCATTAATTATAAATGTTTCAGCCATGCCGCGAATCAACTCGGGACCCCTAGCTAAGTATACAAACACGGTAACAACTATTACTGAGCTAAGGTGTGGGTCTATCTTCGTTAAACATACCAACACCCCCCCCCCCCACACTTTTTTTTTTTTTTGCAATGGCGTTAGGTTTAAAATAGTCTGCATCGGTGTACGCATGGTCTAAGGTGCTAATCTTACAGTTAGACTAGACGGACGATGATGGGAGATAAAGTTTCGAATCACAGTCGGGTGAACCAAGTTTTTTCCCAAATAGTTTTCCACTCTTCCTACACGCAAATGCGGGTACTTACTGTAAATATAGTCTTCCTCATCCCTAAAAATATTAGCGTATAACCTAAACTGGTAGTAAACTCGCAGTGATAAAAAAAAGTTGAATATAAAGTTTTTTTTGGAAAGAGTATTTTGAAATTTTAAAGAATATTATTAAATCACTAATAGTGCATTCAGTTGGGCTGGATCTCTGACCTAAATGATCATTGTACTGCTACAGATACTTCTTGCGAAATGTTCTGCTCAAAGTTACAAATCTCCCATCCTCATTTTGATATCTTACGTTAGATTGTTAACAATTTGATGGGTGCGTATAACCCGAACGGTAGTAAGACGCGGTGCTAATAATAATATAATAATAATAATAATTTGATGGTATAATAGCCTTATCTAATTATTACGATACAGTTGAGAGGTATTTAAATAAACTGTATTCGGTACAGGTATATAACAAATAATACGTGCAAACTTGTATATTACATTAATTGTTTCATTTGATAGTGAATAAAATGTCTGCTCCCAACCATACACATGTTCGCACTTAGCTCGGTCAGTAGCTATAAATGTGAATGAACACGTCCTATTGTAACAAATTTGTTGTAAATGTAAATCTATGTCTTGAGGCCCCGAAGCGTGTATTTAGATGCGAGATAGATCCTATTTGCGCTCAAACACTGTAGAAGTTCCCCTTTAAAAAAGGAATGTTCGTAAATTTCAACTGATGAACGGGTGGGTGAGGAGGAGAGTATATCAAATTCAAACAGGGGAAAAGGAGGGAGGGGGGAGGGAGGGATGTACATCATCTTATGTAGCGATCCATCAAATTAACCCTAAGATGATTTTTTTAATATAAATATTGCGAATTATTGTTTTATGATAAAGCATAGTTCTCTGTTGCACGGATTGTCTCGAGTGTCGAGAGGAGATATCTGATGAAGCCAGGCACACTTGGAAGACACAGTGCAGCATCTCTCTCGCTCTTTCTTTCTTTGTGGCAAGGGAGCGTTTAAAATAAGAACAACAATAACTTAATCATACATTTCGTGGAGTAGTGCACGAAATACAAGTGAGGGGGTGTGGGGGGGGGGGGGGGGCACGTACTCGTAACCAACAAAAGAGCTCGAGCGAGAATCTTGGAAGGCTCGTTACTGAGCAGGTTGGCGCGGTACCAACCCCCATCCAAACCAGTGGGAGGGTTAGGTGTTGAGGTCGCACTCCTGACTGGCTGGAAAATCCATTTCAGACTACTAATCCACAACTGTGGATACATGGATTAAATGTCAGAACCATAGCCGGGGACGGTCACGCCAAGGACTCGAATCTCAGCCGGATGTACTGTAGGTGTTTATTTTCATAAATGGTTTCCCCACTTTCCCATTAGAATGAGGGTACATTTAATCTAAATTACACTTTTATTAACGCTAACCAATTATTTTAACTGTGGTAGACCGTATGGGTATAGTCCAATTTTTATAGGAGGGGCTTAACATGATTATATAAAAGTTACTAGACCTTCTTTTATGTATTCATATGTCAAGCAATGTGAACTCCAGCTGTTACTTTTATACATAATTAATACCTATAAAATTACATTATAACGGCGATGTTGACTGCAAAAAAAAATTAGTATTTTTGAACAGACCTTTCCTATGAAAATTGGACCGTTGTTATATTAAAGGTGAGAATATGGAATCCTTAGCTCGTGGAGCCAATGGCATCCTCGCGAGTTTCCAGTTTTTATAGATTCGGTTAAAGTTATGTTCAAATATAAACCAGGGTTTAAAAAGAATAATTATTCAAACATCTGGGTAATGTAAAGGCATAATGATTGCGGTATGGGTGAAGAGGTTAGCTAAGACCAAGTGCTTCCCCTTTAGCGGGGAGAGAGGATTGGAAAATCATGATTGTAAATAACGTTTAAAAAGCCACCTCAAAATGAACCCAGTCAAAATTTGAATCTAGATTTGACCGCTATCAGCAATCCAGTTTATTGCAGATCTGATGCTTTAGCTACCATTACGAGCAGACATTAATTTGAGGGAGGATTATCAGGTTTGTTTATAAAAACTCCACCCAACAAATAAAAGAAAATCACATACATATTTGTTACGACATAGAACCTTGAACAGGAAGCTATCACATTAAAACCCAATAGTTGTATTTAAAATACCTTGGCTTACTATTATAACTAATTGCACCAATGTTCTGGGGATGAGGAAGGTTGAATGTAGAGGAAGTTTACCAACATTTGCGTGTAGGAATAACGTAAAACCATTTAGGAATATAACACCCTCAGTACACCCAACCAGGATTAGAACCAGTACTAGGTGGGCCAGTCTATTGTGAGTGTTGACGCCTCAGACCACGTGACCATTGAAGTGAGTTGCCCCCTACCTAATTGTGTCAAGTTGCACGTAGGGTCAAACCAGAGACCTCTAACTAAAAGTCATCCAAGGAGACCGACAATTGCTTTTTAGTTCAATACAATGAAAAATAGAGTTGTAGAATTATTTTGACGAGGGATATTTAAAAAAAAAACTTGCACAAAAGCACCTTCCTTTTGAATGAAACTTGAGGATATATCTTCCTAATTGTCCGTATCTTGATGAATACAGCATATATCAGTTAAGTTTTCACTGAAAAAGGTTTAGGATACACCCACTTCTTTAAAGATCCGTATTTTTTTATTTTTCATCCAACCCCAGAATAAATAACCTGTTATGAATACTCCCATTTGAAAATAATAAAAATATCATAACCACACACTTGCTCCTAACAAAACTACTAGAAAAAAAAGTGTAAGATAAGGTGAGTTTAGGTGTAAGGAGTTATTTTCCTGCTCTTGGTGGCTTCTTGAATATTTGTGGGTGCGAACAATGAAGCCACTTAGTAGTTCAACTCCATACGAGAATATGGAGCGTATCCTTCAAACCTGTAGCATCTCACGAGGCAGCCTTATTAAGTCTCTAGACCTTGGGTACTAGCCCTCATCTGAAAGTAGGGGGTATTGTATTGGCGAGCGAATCACTATAATCACTTAAAAGTCTAAGAGGTGCTGATCACTTATCACTATCGATTAGCGGCGCGTCAAAAGCAGACAAAACACCTGTCCCGAGTAACCCGTCTTACTAAGTCAATGTGCCTCAAGTGCCTTTCTAGTCCAGCCGAGATATTCTTCTCGCGTCTATCTCCATCCCTGACCTTCTCTATAAGACGATACGATGGTTCAATTCAACATATTTAATGGATAGAAACGGCTCCCCCCGTTTTATTAGAACGTTCAGGAAATCTACCAACGATGGATGAAGGCTTCTTCACTCTTTACCAAAACCTCAGGTTAAGGCTTTTTATCTTGTCGAGTCAGAAGCCACCAGCAAAGAAACGCATCAATTACTCGCCGATATCAGCCGATCACATTTCCCCGCCGCCCCATTAGACGGCCTATTAGACGGCCTCCAGCTACATGCCTCTCTTACAAGGGAGGGGTCACCTCACACATTACTGTATGTTCCTTCTGGGAGGCCCAGGGTTTGACTCAGGCCAACGGCGGTCTATGATGACGTCAGGTCAAGACTACCTCGACTGCATTCTCTCGGCCTAGTGGTCTTGGTTAGATCTCGTATGGAGCCAAAATAATAATACATAATTTTAAAGTGAACTTATTCTAATAATACCCCAATTCCTTGTTTTCGCGCAGGTTCTTAAGGTGCGAGTGTAGGGGAAGCTAGAAAATTAAGCGATATTGTTGTTTTATTTAAAACCATTTTTGGTCAAAAGAAATAAAACATTTCTTCACTATAAAGTATAAACACAGAGCTTAATTTGTCTTTCATGGTGACTTCAACAGTTGTTGAATATCTGTCAAAGTTATCCTAGAATTTAGCGACAGTTTTTCTCTTCATTTAAAAAGTTTCTCAGAAAAATGAAGGATAAACGTATTTATATAGTTTTAGGATTAAATTACTTACATTTCTAAGATTTATTAATTAAAAAACAATCCCCTAATTTTATTTCTTTTTTTCAAAATGTGTGTGTTCTGAGAGAGTTAGAAACATAAATCTAGATGTCCTCTATTTATTAAATCAACCTTTAACCAAAACAGAAAATTCTTATAAAATAATTGAGAAATTTTAGTGATGTTGAAGCTAGAGAACTGCTATTCCCATCACATATACACCAGTGTTATGGTATCTCTATTCAAGGAGGTGAACCCTTAAGTTTATTTTATGAAGATTTAATTTTTTATAAAAAGACCTGCTTTAGAACAAAACGTCATTCCTCATACTATTTAAAAACTACAGTAGCCCCATGACTTCTTTGGTGCTGACTGACAGCTAACAACGACAGCTTTGAAAAGTTACCAGACTAAATTATGTATCCCTACGCCGAACCATATGATCTACAAAAACATGTGTTTAGCATCTGTCACTTTTGACAGTCAAAATTTGGGTGTATACCTAAATGTTGACTGTCAGAAGTCGGCTGCGAGCTGTCAGTCAGCACCAAAGAAGCCATGGGGCTACTGTATCTTTAAAACCAAAAGGGCTTAGTAACCATCACAATTTGAGTTGATGTATGATACGTGATTTCAATATGAACATCCATCCAAAGTTCTATAAATCAACACTGTATCGCTACTCCATCAACACGTGGGCCTACTTGTCAGGGTGGCCTAGTGGGATGGGTAGGCAGTGGAAAGTAACTGTGGGGCTCAATTTTATCTTGTTTATTGAAATATATAAATTACTATAAGAGTGTAAAATGTGATGTAGGTTTTAGAACAAGTTGAAAGAGTTTTTAAGAAAGGTTCTTCGTTCTGTCAAGTCTCTACTCAGCAGTTCCTCGCCCTGACCCATCTTCATTGTTATAATTCTAACTAGTGTAGAACACACGGCTGCTCGACTATGCGCGGTCGTTAAAAAAACTCAAGACTTCCTCCTCTAAACTGAACAGGACTCAGAAAGCTGTAGAATATTTTCCCCACAAATTACTTTAACTCGATAACCGAGTATGTAAAGCACTTCGAAGTAGCCCCTCAACAAATGGCGTCCTTCTCAGCCTCTCTTTTTGAAAAAAGAGGTCTAAAGCACACTGTTATGTACCACAAGAAGAGGAGCGTTTCCCCTGAGTTACTGTTTGTGATGATACACTGTATTATGCTAACTGGCAAAACAATCTTTGTTTAAAAAACATGACCTGGTGCGCGCGCACAACTGCAGATGTAGAACGAATGACAGTGCCATTGCTCAGGCTTACGTCATCCTTACATGCTCTTGATCACTAAAGGCTGCAAGCTATGACAATATTGTATTGAATATGTACTTATTTTTAGCTGTCCTTTTTAATACCATATTGGTTTAGAACGGTCGGAGTGTTCGTTGTGCTTACCACATGACACCTTCTATGCCCAGAAGTTGGCACTATCTGCGGTGGATGTTCGGTTGGTATAGCTTGATTGTGGGCTGACTCAATAGAGTTAATTGGTTGAAATAAAGTAATCTGACACTTAATTTTATTTTATCCCTTTTGAAACAGAAAATAATGCCAACAGAGCTCCCCAGAGTTGTGTAATGCTGAGTATATAAGATAGGCCTAACTTCAGCAGTATTGACATATTCATCTACAAAGGGATTTTCTATTACACATGCATTTTAAACAAAAATTATTAATTTAATCATGTGATATTGTAAAATACAATAAAAAGTGTTTAAATTTTGCCTCCAGCGATATAAAAACCACTGCAAAGTGAGTGAAGAGATGTTATTTTAATTGCATTTTTTTAAATCTTTGTAAAGTGTAAGCTATATTTAAAAGTGTTTTATATGTCATGCTGTTTATTTTAATATGAGAAAGATGCTGTTTTTATTACAGAATTTTTTAATTCTCAATATTAAGTGAAAGCTCGAGGGTCACTGGCGCGCCTATTCGCAGAAAATTCATCGACTTAGGCATGTCAAACTCGTTTGAGCGTGAGAGCCACATTGTAATTGAAAATAGTGAGGAGGCCACATTTAAAAAATAATTATGTTACAATCTTAATAAAAATATTATTTGTATCAATACAAAAAGAAAATTAAATTAGCCCATATAAATATGTCAAGACATTCTATAGCCTTTATTTTTGACCCGAAATATGGAATCTTTTTCCAGTAATGGTTTTTAGTTTTATTCTTTAAACTTTTTGGTGACTTCATTTTAAAAAGTGATGACAAATGCGTGACCGTAAACCCTCATATTTTGGGTATTTTTTCCCTTTCAAAAGAAAAAAAAACCTGTTCACACACCCGTTTGGTTGCCACGTAGTCTAATCTGCCGATGAGGGGGAGGTCGAGGTTCAAATCTCAGTCGGGTGAACCGAGTTTTTTTTTCCAAAATGGATTTTCATTCTTCCTTCACGCAAATGCGAGTTCACTTCATCTAAATATAGTATTCCTAATCCCTAAAACCATTAGCGTAATTAGTACATAGGCGTATAACCTGAAAGGGTAGTAATTAATAATATTTAGCACCGCTTCTTACTACCCGTTCGGGTTATACGCTTTAAGTACTAACTATGCTAATGGATTAGGAATTGGGAAGGTTGAATTAGAGGAAGTGAACCGCATTTGCGTGGAGGAAGAGTGAGTGGAAAACCATTTAGGAAACACCCCCGCCCCCGCCCCCCAGTTCACCAGACCGAGATTCGAACCTCGATCTCCCCGTCCTCAGCAGTCGAGCTCAACACGATGAAAGGGTAGTAAGATGCGGTGCTAAAAAGAGAAAGAAAACTGTTTGCACCTTTAAGTGCCGCCAAACATTGCAGATATTTGGTGCGCAAACTTAAAATTTAGTTGAAATCGATGTCTGGTCACTAAATATTAATAGTTTGGTATTCCAACCAACAACTCCCCTAGCGAGATTTTCTCAAATAATGGCTAGTTTACGGATGTCATCGGTAATTGTGTTTGTTTACAACGTTATAAAAAGAATAATAGGACTGCATTGTTGGTTGATAATATGGTGCACGGGCTGCAAGTTGGACTGACTAACCACTGATGGCTCCTGGTTAAAAGTGTGTGAAGTCTCTCTCACAACCAACAAGTCTCGACCGACTCACGAGAATGTGAACCAGACTGGGTCCGCGATACGGAACAAGGTTCTTCAACAACGCACAATCATGTAGACGGCATTCCACGAGGCCCGATGTGCAGCCAAGCAAAAAACCATTATATTGACTAACAGAGGTGAAAATTGCCTACATATAGGAACCAATTTATCACAAAATACTACGCGGAGAGATGAAAAATAAATAAATAAATAAATATGGGGATACAAAAACAAAAAACTACTTCAAAACATCGTGATGTACTTGGCGGGGGGAAAAAAAAAATCCAACATGCTGTTAAAAGCGAGGAGGATAAGAGTTACTCATATCGTATGGTCTATATTTCATCATAAATTTATGAGATGATAATTGAAAAAGAAAAAGTAATCATGTTACGAATATACAAACATCTTTATACCTGTTGATACTACAAAACAATGGGTTACGCATTTTACTAATGAATTTTTATGTAAACGTTCTTTTCCTCCAACATTTAGATGTTGAAGATTACGTTTAATTAGAGGGTGGAATTAGTAGGTACGTACATTACCATATGAAATATGGCGGACTACGTTTTCACGTGTGGGAAGAGAGGAAGCCATGTTGATGACGTCACTGTTCGGAGAGGAAAATAAGGAATCTCTTAGTTTTATACCATGTAAAAGACTCGATATAAAGTCACTATGAGCTTTTATTTTTTGTATTGTAGCTATTATCAAGCTGGGCTAGCCCCAATCAATTATAATGAGATAAGAATGATTAATTTATTAGTAAACGTACATTTGCAAAGAACTAAAAAAAAAAACCTCAAAACAACAGGCTAAGATTCGTCCCACGACCTCTCTGTCACCGGAAAAGGAGGCTAGATGATCCAGAATCTTATGTCTACGTGCTCAACGATGGGGGTGATACAAAGGAGGCTAGATTATCCAGAATCTTATGTCTACGTGCTCAACGATGGGGTGTTACAAAGGAGGCTAGATTATCCAGAATCTTATGTCTACGTGCTCAACGATGGGGGTGTTACAAAGGAGGCTAGATTATCCAGAATCTTATGTCTACGTGCTCAACGATGGGGGTGTTACAAAGGAGGCTAGATTATCCAGAATCTTATGTCTACGTGCTCAACGATGGGGGTGTTACAAAGGAGGCTAGATGATCCAGAATCTTATGTCTACGTGCTCAACGATGGGGGTGTTACAAAGGAGGCTAGATTATCCAGAATCTTATGTCTACGTGCTCAACGATGGGGGTGTTACAAAGGAGGCTAGATTATCCAGAATCTTATGTCTACGTGCTCAACGATGGGGGTGTTACAAAGGAGGCTAGATTATCCAGAATCTTATGTCTACGTGCTCAACGATGGGGGTGTTACAAAGGAGGCTAGATTATCCAGAATCTTATGTCTACGTGCTCAACGATGGGGGTGTTACAAAGGAGGCTAGATGATCCAGAATCTTATGTCTACGTGCTCAACGATGGGGTGTTACAAAGGAGGCTAGATTATCCAGAATCTTATGTCTACGTGCTCAACGATGGGGGTGTTACAAAGGAGGCTAGATTATCCAGAATCTTATGTCTACGTGCCAACGATGTGGGTGTTACAAGGGTCATTTCAATTATTTTTTTAAAGATTTTTATAGAAGTTTGATATATTTTGTAAAAGAAATTAAGATGCCAATTTGTAAATTAGTGACCGAATATTTAACTTGTCTTATAACATAAAATAATGAACACCGAGAGAGGAAATTAATTACTTTATTTTATATATACGAAATAGTATAAATACTTCAAAACATTTGAATAAATTAGTTTCTAAGCTTTCCTTTAGTATGAATAGCTAGTTATCGTATCATTACTATGGTTCAATTAGTGTAGGAAAAACGGCCTTTCTGATGGCCCTTATTACAACAATCAAGATGTAGATATAAAATTCGAAGCATCATCTTTAAAATAAAAAATAAAGTAAAATACTCGCATCTGTGGCAAACGGAGACATAAACCTCTTCTGGTCTTATTTGCCAGTGATAAAAAGGTCAAGGTTTGAATCTTGTTGAATGTATCGGGAGTATTTTTTTCCTCAACGATTTTTCACTCTCCCTCCACGCAGATACATCCACATTTATTTCAATAACATACTCATTCCTACTTTATCAGTGTAAATATGAAGGCATTCCTTTAAACACTTTTTATTTGTGGCAAACTACCATAATAGCAACTATAAACGCAAAGGTAATTAGTCTTAATAGCATACTTACAGATAACTCAATGGTGCCCGGCAATTTCCGACTAAGGTATTCCTTTTAATTTAATCAACACAGCTTTTTTTTAAAAAAGGTAATTCAGCGTAACGCATCAACACACTGCTCAGTCATAGAGAATGATAAAATAATAATATTGTGTCACGGAACATAACTTAATGCTTAGCCATAATGCATAAAGTAATAACATACTGTACTTTATACCCATTCACTACGAGTAATCTTTCTTCTCAGAAACAGGCGCTATTTACAAAATCATGACAAGTAATTAATGAATTATGTAGCAAATACATTTTTTTAGTTAACTTTTACAATTTTTATAACTTTTAGTTGCATGAACGACCTAAACTACAGTCACAATTTTATAAAAAGAACTTTATCAGGTATCAAGGACATTAATAGCTCAGCTTTAAAATGTTTTATTTAGCACCACGTCTTACTACCAATTCGGTTTATACCCAAGTGCATTAATTACGCTATTGGTTTTAACGTTTAGGTAGGTTATGTTTAGAGGAGGTATAGCCACATTTTCGTGGAAAAACATTTTAGAGAAACCACCCTCAATACACCCGGCCGAGATTTTAACCTCGATCTCCTCGTCATCGGGAGTCCAGACTATTGTGAGAGTAGAGAGTTATACCACGTGGTCACCCAAGTGGGTCTTCCCCGTATCCATACGTCAAGTCGTATTATCGGTTTTAATCGTAAAAAAAATTGTTTTTATTTTATAAAAGGCCCTTCAAATGGAAACAAGAAAAAGTCTGTCAAATTCCGCTAATCTTGAATGAATTGTCGGGACAACTTTTGTACACAATTAAACTAAAACATATATACTAAGGAAGTATTCTCTTTACTTTGACAGGAATTAAAAAAAAAATTGTCAAGAAAAACTGCAAAAATTACTCACATTAAATCTTGTCCTCTCACCAAAATGTGAAAAAGTAGATTGGAGTCAATTCTGTCTCAGTGTTAGTCCTTGGCCAGCAAACCCCCCACGAGCAACAGTATTTTGCTGCTAGTGGTGGGGGGGGGAGGGGGGGCAAGCCACAGGGAAGGATTAAGCGAGGGCCACAGGGACCATGGCCCCAGACCCCACGCTTGAAAGGGCCCCTATAAAGCCTGGCACATTTTATTTACAGTTATGTAATCTAAAATGCTAGGAAATAGTTTTTATAAAATAATAAGTACAACAAAGCGATAGTATACTATATGTCTTTCATTCCACGATCATATCCAAAATCTGCCGCATATCCGGGGAGTAGGGCTGGAACCAATAGCCGGAATTAACAATTATATTTAAGGAACACGAACCGACACAGACATTCTTAAGATAAATCGTAATCGTAACCGATGAACATATAGATTATATAGGTAATTACTAGAAACGTGGATTTTCAATTAAAATTTAAAAAAATATTGTTTCATTTACAGTAATGAGAGTGACCCATTTGAACAGAGTATTTTTGGAGGAGGGAGGGGGGAATCGCGCCCCACCCCGCCCCATACTCTAACGACGTACATGTGAACATAAGATATATCAAACGTGGATCACTCACCATGAAACAGTCCGGACCTTGTAAGCACAGGGTCTCCATGTTGGGACCGCTGGAGAACTGAAATCAAACAAATATATGAGTTAAAACAAACATAATTGCAGATATTTTCAGCATATGTCGTAGGAATGTATATAGAGATTAGTGAATGAACAACATTATCTTCTGATTACCAAACCCTTCCTTCACCTCTGACAAGACATCTTGTGAATGTGGGGAATGCCAGGCCTACACCGTGGTTCGGATTCCACGTTAAACTGTAGGTCCTCCATTTCATCTCACAATCACCCTACCATTACACATTAGGGTAAGTGCGTATAACCCGAACGGGTAGTAAGACGTGGTGCTAATATATAATAATAAACATTATCTTGTCTAGCATGGTAGCTCAACTGGTAACAACAATTTATTCTGAAATAAAGTTCCTTGGTTAGATCCCAGGCAGGGTTGAGAAATGTGTTCTTAGTGAAACTAGTTCAGGAATAAAATAATGGCTGAAGAGGTTTTGTAGTATTGCATCTGTTCTAAGAGGCTCAATAGTTTTTAGCACGCTTCAATGGCCACACGGTCTAAGGCATCACTCTTGCAATATAGCAGAGTGCCGAAGCTGGAGAGATCCTGGTTGGATCCCAGTCGAGTGTACCGGGTGTGGTTTTCTCTATATGATTTTCCACTCTCCCTCCACGCAAATGCGGATACACTTAATCTAAATTCAATCTTCCTAATCCCTAGCATATTTGTGTAATTAGTTCATAGGCGTATAGCCCAAATGGGTAGTAAGACATGGTGCTAAAAAAATTAGTTGGTGAGTCTTACATTGATAAAATCGGGTCAGAAAGTGTACAATAAATAAGCCTACCCCCAGTATAAGGAAGCGTATTGGAAGACATAGACCACACAAGAATAAGACTACCTCAGAAAATAGGACAAAAACCAATTTAATTAAGAAGAAATACATTTTAGAAAAATAAGGACCATTCTAGAGCCCGGTCATTTATATCACTACAGAGATACGATTTATTTGATGTTTTTACTAGTGGTAAGTTTAATTACTCTAAAATTAAAGGGCATTAGTCAAGTATAAAGGTCATCCGGTCATTAATCAATTCAAATTAATAGATTTTTTAAATCTGTATCTTGAAATAGGGTGCAAGTAGCTTTAATAGGGGTAGCAGTCTTACTCGGAATGATTACATTAGGGCACTTTCTTTTAAGTAAGGCCAAGATTTTGATGACCTAAAAATGATCATAAAATGACCAATAAAATAACCTATATGAACAAAAAAAAAAATACATCGTAAATGTACACAATTAAATCAAACACGTACTTTACAAATTTAAAATTCAACTAAAAGCCTTTAACAAAATCAACTCTTGCATTCTGTTAAATAAATATAACATTGATTTACAAATATGTGCTTCAGAAGTAATAGCTTACTCCCCCCACTCCCTCCCGGCCTAGTGTCAGTCTCGCCAGGAATGTGTATTTTATAACCAAAAAGGCAAAGAGGATTGATTCATTGTTCACAGCCTACATTATCTTCTCATTCTGACAACTGTTTGTTGAAAAAAGTTGATGTTTGGAGTTTTTGTGCATTTATTAAATGTTGATAATATTTGAAAATATAATTATTCATTAAAATAATTTAAAATGACTTAGAAATTGAATAATAACATTCAAAAATGTTAATAACACTTACTTCTCCCCACCCACCATAACTAATGTCTGCGCGTGCGCAAACAGAAAATAAAAATTGTAACCTCTACTAGATAATTAGACAAGACAGATTTTAGCTCAAACAACATTATTTTGGTTCACGTAAGCTACAAATTCTCGTTTAAAAGACACAAAACTGTCCACGCAAACCACCAGTTTGTGCAAATTAACTGAATGTGTAAGCCCACCTCTGGGCTTTGAATCGCATCTTTCAAGCTTCACCTCAACTTTATACAATCTTATTTAGTCCAGCGTCCTTCAAATTGAGTACCGCGGAGCCCTTGGACTCCTGCATAGTTTTATCAGGCTCCGTTAGGCATTCTAGAATATTCTTTAGGCTTTTTTCACACTTTAAAATAGCATCATTAATTAGGATTGACAATTTGTTCAAATCTGAATTAAAGTCATTTGTCTAAGCGTAGCTATAACATGTTATGTTTTAAGTTTGTTTTATACTTTTCTGATTGTAAATTTTAACTGTCTTTATTAAATGTTCATAATTCTAGTGTGAGCTAATTTTTTCTAGTTCAAGGGCTTTCATTCCCTGGTTTAGTGTATGTATATATATTAATCAACCTCTTTTTTTCTGCGAGCTAAAAGATGAGTAGCATAATCAGTATCGGTGTAGCCGGCTGGTTTGAACTCTTGACCTACCGGATTTATAATCCGAAAAGACGCGTAGGTATGGATATGTAATTAAAAAAAAAACTACGAGAGTTCCCCTAGGGGTATTACGTCACTCAAGAGAGATAAGTATTTGTCCTGCAGCCATAGAACTCGTAATAGAAGAACTGGAGTGTTTGTCTACCACCGGTAAATACCAGCCCGGTCTAGGGGGAGCGGCTTCAAGTTTAGGGGGAAGCGGTGATTCAAGTGTAGTGGGAGAGGGGAAGATAGGGGAGCTGAGGTGGGAGGAAATATTTTTATAGCAGCTACAGGAGGGGAAGGGATTTGTGCAGGAAGCGGGTGTTTGAATGATCTCTCACCACTAAACATCACAACTTGGTTTCCCTTTATTATCGTTTTTAGTCCAACAACAACACTTTTATTGAAGACGCTTTGTTGTATACTTTGAACAAAGGAAAGGTCACTGGGACTGGAAGTTGAATGGCATTATGTCGGTATGTCAGCCAATGACTTGGCAATAAATTCGTTCAAACAAGGTTCAACTATAAATATGTTTAAACTATCGATCACTATGTTCTGCTTTCCAAACACAAGTGTTTTTAAAAGTATAGTTCAATTTTCACAGAAAGTGCCTTATCTGACAACTAGAAAAACTACTAGATCTACTTTCACGCACGTATACGTCAAATCATGTGATATGAGCTGTCACTTTTTAATAAATATCAACAATATTATCAATCAATTTATTAAAATATTACCAATTTAACCCGCAAAAAATGTGTTTTTATTTTCTAAACGATTATTCCTATTGATATTGGACTGTTCATACTGAACCAATCTCAATGCTTTTGCACCACGCCAATTATATTAATTCCTAAACAATTGGAGTGTCCTCTCATAGTGTGTTGGTCAGAGCCTGAAGCTCGGCGATCTCGAGCCAGGTTCGAGGCCCTATTTCCTGATGAAGGAACCAAATTATTACATCGATATTATATTAAATGAGACGTGTTCTTCACGCTCAGACCGCTCCACATAATATAAGGGGGACGAGGGAGGGGTGACATGTCGTAAAGAGGGGAGGGAGTTGAACCGGAAACTCTCAAATTTTTTTAAAAGTTTAACACAATCTTGTTGTTTTCTTTGAAGTTGTTTCTCTATTGTAAGTCTTTGATCTTGATTGTAGAAGCACAAATAGGGGAGTAGGCGAGTGGAATAGGAGGGGGGGGGGGGAGAGGAGCAAAAAAATATATTGCGCGCGAAATTAATTACTTTTCTTCCTAGTCATTGTCTGGTGGGGGAAATTGCGAATATCTTTCGACGCAGTGACTGGGTGGTTAGGGGGAATGTATAGTACGGTCGCTCTTATCTTGTTTCCTTTAGAGAGATGGACACTAATAAAATCTCATGTCTGAGAGTTATATTTAGGGTTCTAATAGCGGGTAGGGCTACCAAGCCACACACTAACTCATATAAGACCAAAGGTTGAGGAGGGTGAACCACAAATTAATTGACGTCCGGAGAGGAGGGAGAACTACTAATGGACACGGGAGTATTTTAAACACACAACACAAAAGTTCAGTATATATCTGCACCAATTTAAACTATATTCTTATTTTGAAGGAAATATACCCGTATTTTCATGGATGAGTAAGTAGCAGGAAACCATTTATGGAAATCCCCGCGCCTTCGATATCAATATTTAGCTCGCACCGGTAGGCACGTGGACTAAATATCAGTTCATATAATCTGGTTTGCCGATGACAAGGGGTCAAGTCTTGAGTCCCGTTCGGGTGTGATTAAGTAGGCTTTCCCTTCGTGACTTCCTACTCTCCATCCATGCAAATGAAGGTGTATTTCCTCATACCTAACACATTAGTGTAATTCACGCTTATAATACAAACGGATGGTGAAACGCGGCGAAATAGATTATTAGCTGTTTCCCACTCTCTTACACGCAATGCGCTATTTTTATTTTAAATTCTACCTTCACCACTAATCTATTTTACTCCCCTACGTCTTAATATCCATCCTGGCTATTAGCATATTTATTTTTATCACCACCTCCTACTACCCGTTCGGGTTGTACGCCTATAAACTAATAAAACTAAAAGGTTAGGGTGATGAAGGATGAGTTATAAAAGTGCATTCACATTTGCGTAGAGAAAGTGGGAAACCGTTTAGGAAAAGATAAAAACCACGATCTACCGTCATTGGCAGTCAAATCTATCGCGAGAGTCAGGTTCCCTAGCATACATTCATTACTTAATGGGATATGGATGAGGGTAAAGTTGTAGAAGAAAGGTAACCAAATTTGCGTGAGGGGAGAGTGGTAATTCATTTAGGAAGAAATCACCCTCAGTACACCCGACTGGGATTTGAGCCTCGAACTCCTCATCACCGGTAATCTAGTCCAACTTCAGGCGGACGCGTTATACTATGCGACCCTTAACTAATGCGGGTACTAACCTAACTAAAATGCTTTTTGCACTGACGGATAGTAAGAAGAGGCAAAAATAATATATGAAAATAAATTAAATAAGAAAAAAAACTCAGCCCCATAGCTAATTTTTACTACCTCAAAAAGTTAAGTTTAACTATCTATTTATTCTCAAAGAAACAAACGAATGTAAACATTAATTTAAGTGTATTACCTTAAATAGGAATTTTCTTATTTTAACAATGAATAGAGGCCCTCCCAAAATAATTTAACAGAAATAGCAAACAAGTGTAATCCTTCTGTAAGACCTTTACTTTGCCCTAACATCTCAGTTTTGAGATGACATTCATTTACTTTTCACGGTCCCCTTTTCATTATCTAAGGAAATAGGTAATATCTTCCAAGACATTGGCTTGGGAGTCCTATGCCCGTGTCGCGTTCAACTTGATTCCACTGCATCAATACGTCAGCTTTAACCAATTGGTTTGTAAGATATCTAAGAAAATGGTTAATACTGTTTAGTACTGTTTTAGCATAAACGCTTTCTAATAAACTATTCAACAGCTATCAGAGCGGAATTTAAATAAAGCCTGTATGTTTCAAATCAATTAAAAATATCATCTGATTTCAAATTATACAGTGATTTTCATCGTAATTTATTTTAATATTTCGTAATTTTATACTTACAGTGAAAATATTGAATACATTTGAGTGAGCAAAGCCAAAACTTGTTAACTAGGCTCACATAGTATGAGAACAGGGAAGTTATTATTATTAGCACCGCGTCTTACTACCCGTTCGGGTTATACGCACTTAAGCTAATGTGTAATGGTAGGGTGATTGTGAGATCAAATGCAGGACCTACAGTTTAACGTGGAATCCGAACCACGGTGGAGCCTGGCATCCCCACATTCACAAGTTGTGATTAATACAAGTCTTGTCAGAAGTGAAGGAAGGGTTTGGCAATAAGATAAATCTGTGCCGGGACCGAGGATTGAACCCCGGACCCCAGCACAGAAGTTTGACACCTTATCCTTAGACCACCGGGTCACCAACAAGGAAGTTGATTACAAACTATTTTAATCCAAACCTAGTTGCATTTTACTATAATACTAGTTTTATTTTATGGGTATTGATAATAAATATCAAAAGGGACAACTGTAGATTCAAAGACTTGAAGTATGAATACAGGAAAATGCATCTAGTAGCTTATAAAGCTGTCTTCCTTACGTAGGTCTCTGAGACTTATAAACGCAGATTTTTTCATACATTTAATTTCTACGACAAGCTATGCCATCTACAGTTGTCACTTTTAATGTATAGTATCAACACCGATATAATCATTTAAAATTTTGCAAAGCTGACATCAGGAAAACCAATATTTTACAAACCATCCCTTATACTATTTTATCAGAGGTAGAACCTATAGAATTTCCTCCTGACAGAATAAATGTGCAATTTATAATAACTCTTTGCTAGCGTATGTTTTCAGGAGAATTTAAACAAATAAGACAGACGAGCTCTTGTGCACACAGAAGAAAAGAGTAAAATTTGCTTAGAAAATAATGTTTTCATGTGAAGCTACTATGTTTGTAAACATCCTGACCCCCTAACCTTTAAAATGAGCGTTTCTTTGTCAAAAACGGGCCAATCATTTTCCTGTATGGGCTGTGGTGAATTGTGTGTACTTTTATGTGAGAGAGATTGGTGGATAGTGCACCATCGGTTCGACTAGAAGAAATTATAAACAGGTGGATCGGGTATTTCATAGTAGAATATTAGGTACTGGAATTTAATATAGTATAAGCTGAACGTTAGTTACTCCGTACAATATGTCCGCTAGTGATGGGGGGAAGCAAAGAACAAAACAATCCAATGTGCAATCGAAAAATTCAAATAAAGCTATAGTGAGTTAACCCGCCTCGGTGGCGTAGTTGGCTAACGCGCTTGTCGTGTTGAGCTCGACTGCTGAGGACGGGCAGATCGAGATTCGAATCTCGGTCGGGTGAACTGGGGGTGGCTTTTCCTAAATGGTTTTCCACTCTACCTCCACGCAAATGCGGGTTCACTTCTCTAATTAAACCTTCCCAATTCCTAATCCATTAGCATAATTAGTACTTAAAGCGTATAACCCGAACGGGTAGTAAGACGCGGTGCTAAATATTAATATTATTATAGTGAGTTAGGTTAGGTTAGGTGAGGTTAGGTAAGGCCAGCACTGCCCAATCTATCTTTGGAGGGAAAATGTTGGCGGTAGCAGTTCCCAGTCCACTGACAGTGTCTCGTCATTTCAACTACCGAAAATGAGCATATCAAATTATACAAATATATATTAAGCTTGTAGATGCCACGTTACAAACGCCATATTTAAATGCAATACACGTCATAGCTAAGCTTTACAAAAGCAAACATCCACACACTATTTAGGTCTGTAACCTTGGTTAACAAATGGTGTTGTAATAAGAGCTTTACAATGCACACAAATAAAATAATCGTACTACCTCGATTCGTACTATAAAATATTTTGGAATGCTGTTTTTTTTTTTACAAAGAAAAAAAAATATCACAGCGTTCCGTATTAAATTTCTTGTAAGCAATTCCTAGCCGTGCACAGTTTAATTTAATTAAAGCCATTACATTTATTGTATTTCCTTGCTGTTTAAACAAACCACTTCACTTGAGAGTTCCAAGTTACATCCAGAGTAGCGAAGAAACATTTCGAATATTTTATTTCTTGGGAAGGTGCCCAAAGCGATGGATTGAATCAATTTTTTTTAGAGGTCATAGAATTTAATTCTGGGGATGATTTGTTGAACGAAACTATAAGAAAGAATAGTACTTGACTAAGCCTCTTGGACATAAGACTCTTTAATTATATAAGAGTTCTTTTTTATATTCAGGTTAAGTTAATCCCTGTCTTACAATGTATAACATAACGTTCGAAAACGCACGTTAAACCCCTAAATTATAAATAAAAGCGGCACAAAGAATAGATTGGGTACATTTCGTAGTAATCTACCTATCAAAATGCATTGCGCTTTGTCCCGGTGGCCATTACAACAAGAGAAACGAACTTCGATTATCGTTTTATTCCCATCATTTCTAAGAACAATAAAACCATACAACGTGCTATTGGGGGGGGGGAGGGGGGGGGAAGAAAGAAGTAAAGACTTACGTAGTGGATGCAATTTAAATGATCATTTGCTAGAAAGCAATTTAAGATTTTTTGAAAAGGAAAAGAGAGGTAACTCGGTACGAACACTTCCTGGTTTCGATCAAGTCCGCTAGTGAGCCATGAAAATGGGAGATGCTGCAAAATATCATCTGCAGTGGACGGGGGTTATGGGATACTGTCACTGAAGGGGAAGAGCCAAGAACCTTTCCTGATGGCTACCCGGCGATACAAGAGTTTCAAGTGGAACCACTCAGGTTAGATACAGAACGCGAAAACGACAGATTCAACTATTTTTTTATTCGTAATTCGTGATCAGTATTTTATCATTTATTATCAAAGGGTGTTATTACACTTACACTTTATGAACAAACCGATACATTAGTAAATGACTTACAAACTACTTCAACCCTAACATAGGTGGGCACAAGGACTGCACTCAATCTTGCCTTGTTTAGTGTGCCGTTAATGGGGAGGCCTGAGTTGAATCCCAGACGGATTCACAGAGGGTATTGTTTAAAGTTGCATTTGTAATATGTCTAAATTGTTATCTTCTTTTTCACTAACTCAACAATTTAATTAAATAATTATGAGTAGCAATACGTATTTAAAATAATTTATAAAAGGACAGACAACACACCTGATCGTAAAAAAAAAAAAATAGGTAAATTCCAAAGACATCTAGTCTACTCCGAGGGGATAAGATTAACATCTAACTTTGTTGGTAGAATTAAAGTCAACATTCACCGAGTTGGCAGGGTTCAGTTTGATAAGGACAATCATTTAAATACAACAGAAAGTTAGGCAGGAAGGGAATAAAAGTAACATTTTAATAATTCTATGTTTTTCGAAAAACTCTAGCATTAAATCTTAAGTTCGTACAAGTGTGTAAAAAAACACCTTCCCACAATCAAAGTTGTTCAACTTTACTAGTTGACTAAAGTTTTAATTGCTTGCTACAAACTCGTCGATTGTTTGTCAGCTAAAGAAAATATTATGTGATGTGAATTTTATACCAATAATACAATCATTTCACAAAATTACACTTAACGCAAATGTGTGTTTACATGCACACACTCATATATACAGTATTACATTTAGAAAACAGTACACAACTAAACTTAGAGAAAAAATGTTTAATATTTATTATCTCGGGTGGGAACAGAACATATTACGATAAAATAAAGAGGTAGTTTTAATCGATGAATAATCTACTCTATTTTCCCACGTGCTCCACGTCTTAACACCGTCCAGGGTTTCTGCACACTAATAGAACAAGAATGGGGAGGTAGAATTTTAAGGTGTGCTTTGTTTGCGCTTAGGGAGAGGGGAAAGCCATTAAAAAACCTTAAGATCGGATTGTAGGAAACGCAAGAAAATGTGTTTTTGAAGTTTTTATAGCAAAACATTTCTTTGTCCAAATTAACCAAATATTGCTCCAATAGAAACGTTTAGTTTAATTTTCTTCACACGGTGATACCAACAGTTGTAGAATATCTGTCAAGTATGTCCTGGAATTTAGTGACAACTATTTATGTGAATTTAAAAGGTTTCTCATCCAATGCTCATGACAGATGTCCAATAACTATTGATTTCACTGAGGGAAGAAAATTAAACTAAACGATGCTACTAAAACAATAGTTTATTTATTTTATACAAAAACAATTTTGCTAAAAAACTGAAAAATCACTGGCCTTGCGTCCCCTTCCACCTCACCTTAAAATAGTGCAAGACTTAGAATATTCCGAATAGCCAGTAAGAAGCGTAGATAAAAAAAACAGCAAAAAAAGTCAATAAATTGAGTTATGGGAGCAAGAATATTCGAAGTAGTTAGTTGAATCAATTCAGGTAAGCACAAGGACAAAGCTGCCAGGCCCGTATTACCTGGAGATCAAGGTTCAAATCTCGGTCGGGTGAACGGAGGGTTACTTATTTTACTAAATGGTTTCCTACTCTTCCCCTCCACTCAAAATCGGCTACACTTTGCCCAAATTCTATCTTCCTCATCCCAAGTAGTTAGAGTTAGGTAGTCTGGATAGGCTGTAAGGCACTAAGAAATAAAAAAAAACCTGGGGAAACCGCATCTTCATCCTTCACGGTCCATTGTGATATTGGCCCGCAGTATTTTGATCCGTGCTTTTACAGAGATGGTTAGAACGGTTCCTCACAAGAGAGCTTATGAGAGGGGGAGGAGGGGAAGGGAAGCTGTGATTACAACATAGTAAATCTCCATAAAAGAGGAGAGGAGGTCCGAACATTCGGAAATAATCAGCGGCTGATTGAAAAGTACGAGCCAATCAAACTGTTTGCAGTAAAAACCTTTCCCCTCCCTTCCATTCCCTTCTATCGGATTACAGTCGATTCCACACAACAAACACAAAGATATAAAATCGAAAGGATTATTAGTCTATTGTGTACGCACAAAGCGATGTCAATGATTGACACTCCCGTCAAAAAAAGGTTTGGGTAATACGAAGGATTGTTTGGTCTGTATAAAACTTTACCTTGGGTAATTCAAACATAAGCGGCCTATTATAGCCTTTAGAACGGGGGTTAAGGATGGATGGAACGAAACGAGAATGGAGGCCGGTTTTTTTGTAAGTGTTAATAGCAAAACAATTTTTTGATCAAAATAAAGAAAATTTTGCTTCAGTAGTTACTATATGTAGAACATCAACCCAAACTCATCTACTTAAGAAAAATTTCATTGCTTTGACAAAAAAAAAATGCAAAAATTATCTCCCTTCCATGCTACGGTGTCAAGTACGGCGTCCGTGATCTAGGCCTATAAAACTTTAATATCATAAATGGCTGATTAAAAAATAGCGCAAAATACAGGGTGTTTCGTTCGCTCTCAGCCCGTGAGTTTCTCTTTTAACTTTCAAACTAATGGACGTAACTGCTGTATGAGAAGCTCTCAGGGACCGGGAGCGAGTGAAACATCCTGTATATTCAACAAGCTTTATTATATATTAAATGTGAAAAATGGAAAAAGTACTTTCTATTTTTAGGTATGGGGTTTTATTTTACAGGGGTATCTTTCAAATATTAAAAGATCGACAATCAAGATTAATTACAAGAACATTACCCAAGACAATAAATAATTAAAACACAAATCAAGTTAAATAAATGGATAACATTTTGTTATAGTAGGTAGTATAGTCTAAGCTGTGTGCTAGCAGGTCTATTATCTGTGCGTTATGAAAGGTATAGATTTATTATGAATAACGGGGCTCACCTTAAAATATAGATATTCAGAGTAATTTTAAATGGAGTTTTTTCAAGCTCTTTCTTACGGCGAGTGGTGATAAAAAGGATTAAATTTCGTTCACCTGTTTTAGTTGACTCATGCCTCATTGAGATAGTGCTACATGGTCTCAAATGAAAATAAAATTAAAATCTTTATAAGACACAACTTTTGTTTTGACTGAGGTAACTGCGTGAACACAGACACAAATAGAACATGGCACACAATCTACAAACTAACTTGACCTTGGGGAAAAGCATAGTTCAACACATCTTGCCCTAGGAGAGCAGGACGAACTGATTTGTAAATTATAAAAAAAAAATCGACAGCATAACCCAGGCCTCAACCAGAATCTTCTCCGATTGTGTCTCTTACCACTTAGCCACAAAGGCAGGTTTTATTGGCTATGCTAAAATGGCTTGTGTCTGATACATTTCCAATCAATGTCCTGGGTCGGGAATGAAATAGTTAAACCTTGGCAATAATAGTTGATCAATAAATATTTTACAAATGAGATTTAACTGTAGTTTCTCCACTCTCACCACACGCTAACGAGGGTGCATTTCCTCTGCGATTCTCTCATGGTCATCAAGGAAAAGGCACGCAACAAAGTTGAGCAGGCCCGGAGTCCCAGTCCAGAATGAAAGCGCGTCGGTCCGGTAGCAGTGGGGTGGTGGTGATAAAGGGACCGGTTATAACCAGTAGGTCTTCTCTCTCAATACGAGCAGCATCGCACGGAGCAGTTGAGCCCTCCTAGAGGTAATGCCACGTACTTCCCGTGATTACCACATGCTGTACAGTTGACCCCTCAACCCCTCCCCTCTCGGTTATTAAGGTAATCGTCAATTATCCAACACGGTAACTCGGGCTCATTTCCCGTCCGGCCATCCTTCCCACCCGAGCTTTGCCCCCTTTGACTTTACTGGGGCACTCACTACAAGGTATAGAGACCGGCGGAGGAGACTTAATTTTTAAAAAAATCTTTCAAGGAGCTTTAAAATAAAGTGTCATTTAAAGATTAATGTGAACTTTGGTGACCTGGTGGTCTAGGGGTAAGGTGTCGGACTTCTGTGCTGGGGGTCCGGGGTTCAATCTTTGGTCCCGGCACAGATTTATCTGATTGCCTAACCCTCCCTTCACCTCTGGCAAGAAGTGTATTAATCACAACTTGTGAATGTGTGGAATGCAGGCCTCCACCGTGGTTCGGATTCCACGTTAAACTGTAGGTCCTCCATTTCATCTCATAATCACACAATCATTACACATTAGTGTAAGTGCGTATAACCCGAGCGGGTAGTAAGACGTGGTGCTATTAATAATAATAATAATAATAATAATGTAAACTTTTTATCTCCCTCTACGTCTTTATCACTTTCTTCGCAACTCTCTCCTTTTTTTTCTCTCTATCAATGCTATGTGAAATCCCTCACTATTTTTTTAGAACCTCTTCTTACCAACCGTTCGGGTTTTACGCTCCCCAAACTATTGCAATGGAGGTGTGTTCTTGGAGAGTTTACCACATCAACGATAGAATATGCATGGACATACACAGGTCTGGCCTTGTCTTTAGCAGGCCTTCAAACATACTCGGCTTGACAAATTGTTTAAACTTGCTTGACGTGAAATACAAGAAGCCTCCTAGCTCCCGTCTCTACACCTTGTGTGCCGAGGACCAGAGTTCCAGGAAGTTCCAACTGACGTACAAGAAGCCTCCTAGCTCCCGTCTCTACACCTTGTGTGCCGAGGACCAGAGTTCCAGGAATTCCAACTGACGTACAAGAAGCCTCCTAGCCCGTCTCTACACCTTGTGTGCCGAGGACCAGAGTTCCAAGAAGTTCCAACTGACGTACAAGAAGCCTCCTAGCTCCCATCTCTACACCTTGTGTGACGAGGACCAGAGTTCCAGGAAGTTCCAACTGACGTACAAGAAGCCTCCTAGCTCCCGTCTCTACACCTTGTGTGCCGAGGACCAGAGTTCCAGGAAGTTCCAACTGACGTACAAGAAGCCTCCTAGCTCCCGTCTCTACACCTTGTGTGCCGAGGACCAGAGTTCCAGGAAGTTCCAACTGACGTACAAGAAGCCTCCTAGCTCCCGTCTCTACACCTTGTGTGCCGAGGACCAGAGTTCCAAGAAGTTCCAACTGACGTACAAGAAGCCTCCTAGCTCCCGTCTCTACACCTTGTGTGCCGAGGACCAGAGTTCCAAGAAGTTCCAACTGACGTACAAGAAGCCTCCTAGTTCACGTCTTTACACCTTGTGCGCCGATGACCAGAGTTACAACTGACGTACAAGAAGCCTCCTAGTTCACGTCTTTACACCTTGTGCGCCGATGACCAGAGTTCCAACTGACGTACAAGAAGCCTCCTAGCTCCCGTCTCTACACCTTGTGTGCCAAGGACCAGAGTTCCAAGAAGTTCCAACTGACGTACAAGAAGCCTCCTAGTTCACGTCTTTACACCTTGTGCGCCGATGACCAGAGTTCCAACTGACGTACAAGAAGCCTCCTAGTTCACGTCTTTACACCTTGTGCGCCGATGACCAGAGTTACAACTGACGTACAAGAAGCCTCCTAGTTCACGTCTTTACACCTTGTGCGCCGATGACCAGAGTTACAACTGACGTACAAGAAGCCTCCTAGCTCCCGTCTTTACACCTTGTGCACCGATGACCAGAGTTCCAACTGACGTAGTGCGCAGGGTTTACGCCAAGGACCAGGGGGTCCAGGAAGCGTCCAGAGGAATCCACAAAAGAGCACGAGGTTTATTACACAGAAGACTGTGCCTGTAAAGCCCCCATCACGACCTTCCTATTGTAGCTCAGTCCGGTAATTAGCCGCTCCCCCTCAGATAACAATCTTCCACCTCATCACAGTCATCAGAACACACACGGTCATTTGACAGTCACGACTCCTCTGTTCTGCGAGGGTTCAAGTGCAACATTACTGGAGGAAACTAAATAGCGCCTTTTTTTTTTCTTTTTTTTTACAATAGTTGAGCAAATTCTCCACGAGTTATAGTATCAAGCCGGGTTTGAATCCTGAACCGTAAAACTAAAAATATATATATAATAAAGGATTAAACTAAGTAGGATTTTATATGGTGATAATTTTCCTCTAATAGGCTATCCGCAACCTATACCAGTTTAAAGACACAGAATGGGGAAGGTTTTGTGTAGTAATGCACCAAAATTTGCCTGAAGAGAAGATTGGGAAAAAAGAACACGTGGGATGGAAGAAGACACTTTTTCCGTCTTAGCCTCTTAGGGACAATGTCTGATATTTTGGGTCACAACAGAGCTCTTAAATTGGCGGTCACATGGTCTAAAGTGTCACTCTTGCAATATACTGTAGTTCTGATGACGGGGGAGTCAAGGTTTGAATATCAACCGGGTATCCTGGGGGTGGTTTTTTTATCCACATGTGATTTACAACTTTCACCCCCTCTTAAAGTTAATTAATTAAGCCAAAAATAACCAGGGTGTTAAAATGAAATGATTAAAAAAACTACACTTTGAGGAAAATTCTAATTAAATTGTAGGACAACGCCAACAAACAAATATTGACCAGTCAAACAATATTTATCCAATTAAATATCATAGTGGACCCGCTTCGGTGGCCGCATGGTTTATTGCGCAGCTCTCGCAGTAGGCTAGACTGCCGATGATGGGGAGATCGAGGTACAAATTACGCTCGGGTGTAGGCCTAGAGAGGGTGGTTTTTCCAAAATGTTTTCTCACGCAAATGTGGGTAGACTGCCGTTAAATAATACTTTCCTAATCCCTAAAACAATTATAAAATATGCGTATTATCATAACGGGTAGTAAGACGCAGTGCTAATTTGTATATACATATTATATAGGATGGGGTGGAAACAATTAGACGATTTTTGCTGAGGAAAGTGATGGACAACGTACTGAGGTTTGTCTGACGTCAGATGGAACTCACCTCAGTGACATTATATTCAAAAAGGGAAAAATTGTACCATGCAGTTTGCTTTTACTTAGCTAAGATATGTTTATTTTTCAATTAAAGTATTAATTTTCAGTTACTAATCGTCCAATTGTTTCGGCCCCACCCTGTATATCATAGGGGTACATTTTATTCAGGAAATGAATCCACCAGATGTTTTGACAATTGAGCTAAATGTTAAAATGAAAGTAGAGACAAAAAAAAATTGCCAACGTTTAAGATTTATTACGTTATTCATACTCAACGATTACGTGTGCGGGTTTACAACCAAGGGGAAAAAAAACAACTATGGAGTAATATTCTTGAAGGAAGACGAAACAAAACAAACAGCTACACTGTAATAACTTTATAGAGCTAGAATTCAAGTGGCAATTCAATGTAATCTCATCTGCGTTAAATGTGATCAATCTCTCTTAAATCCAATGCATCGTCTACAATTCTACCCCCCCCCCCCTTCTCTTTCCGTCCCCACCACACCGCTTTCAATGTTCTGTTCGGAAAACAATTCCCTATTTGAATTTAAATGTTGTAGCGTTAAGACAATGCCAATCCGCCGCGTTAAAACAATGGAGCTCGGAGCAAAGCAAGTAACCCATCAAGATCTTTATTATAATCATCATCAAAGCCTATGTCTTAGAACAGGACCGCACATGAGCGGACATTTCATGTTTATAAATCAAATAGCTCTCATCTTTCATACGGGAATTACCATATAGACTAGCCTGGGATCCGGTGCCAGGCTTTGGGACAAAAACGTCACAACTCTGGCAAATAATTGTTTACGGGCATGGTTCGTGCGACGCTTGAAGCAACTGCGGTAAATTATAGAAAAACAAAACACTTTAATAAATTATGTGCTTTTTTTAATTGCAGCCTTTGTGTGGAACAAAAGCTATTCATTACTAGCATAAATTTCAATAATAAATAAAATACTAGTATTTTATGTTATTACAAACTACGCACTTAAAACTTTTCCAATTCAAAATGGATTCTTAATAAATAATATAAAAAAGATAATATTACAGTATTATTTAGTATTTTAATACAAGTTTGAACATTATTTAACAGAAAATAATGGTGTCTGTACATAAGAATATTCTCGTCTGTATAGGTGGTTACGTGGGCTAATATGTTACACCCGTTTGATTTACCAGTGATGGAGTGCATGGGTTTCTATTCTCGACCGGATATACTGAGGAGTTTTTTAAAAAATCAAAATGCTTTCTATTCTCTAATGTGAGTAGTCTTAAATTTCCTCCGAATTCTAGCTATCATATATATATCATATATAGCGCCAGGACAGATAAAGTGCAGATCGGAATTAGAATTATGTGGAATCCTTTTTTACAAATTGAATCAAGTCCAATAGCATATTTTGGGAGGAGCCAAAAATGAAGGCGGGGTTACATGAATATGTAGCCCCCCTCCCCCCCCCCCCAAGAGCAACTTAGGATTAAGAAAACTTTTCTATTTGGCCGCTGTAAAATAAACATAATCAAAATAATCCGTTATTGTCTTTTTGATGCAACGCCACACGAATATAGCTGCTAGCTTAGCGTCGCAAAGAGTGCTAAGGTTCTGTTTCGGTCGCTAGATAGCAGCACATCTGTGTGTCAACTGTAAATCCCTCACATTAGGTTGATAAATAATGTACGAAGACGATTAAGAATAGAAAGCGCAGGTCTGTAGCCTTTTATATATCATAACGGTCATTATTTTGTATGATTAAAAATGTATGTATTGACACATTTACAACAATAAGCCTAAAATCTGATTCGGTGGCCGCATGGTCTAAGGCATCATTGGTGTTAGCCTGATCTACTAAAGGCGGGTAGATATAGTTTAGAATCCTGGTCGGGTTTACTGAGTGGTTTTTCATTAATGGTTTCCCACTCCTCTTCCACACGAACGCGAGTAGATCATCTCTAAAATGCTTCCTCTACTCATATGAGTAATTATCATAATATATTCGTATAACCTAAACAGGTAGTAAGACGAGGTGATGAAAAAACTTGAGTTGAGAGTAATAAAAATCAATCTATCCTACAATTTATTGTATCTCTTGCTGAAGGAAAGACATTGCTGACTTCACTTAAGAGATAATAATGAAATTGATGTTATTATAAATAAAACAAAATTACATTCTTAATATAATACCGCATTTAGAAAGATGAACTTATCTTAGTGAAAAAAATGATTTATTTTTTTAAAGAATAACCCGCTATTAACTATCAAACATTCTATAAGGGCCTGTTCCTAAATCTGGTTGGAACAAACTGCATAGTTGCATCACCACCAATCAAAGTAGGAATTAAATTTGTTGTAATTAATAATAATACAAATAATAAAAATCCGTAAGACCATTGGGGTAGGGCGAAAACAGAAGGATAGGGTGGAGGGGATTGTTATTTATTTTCCTGCGACTCATCGCACCTTCTACTCCACTCTTCCTTCTGTTTAGCTCAGCCTCGTACTTACATACGTGCTCAAATTTAATGATCCAGACGATTGGCCCTAAATTTATAGTAACAAGTTAATTATTCATTTCACATTTATATAGGTAGCTAAATTGGCAAAAATTAAAATAACTTTTTTTCCCAAGAAGAGCCCCATTTAACCACAAATTAGTTCACAAAAACTAGAATTCGTTTAAAAAAATAAATCAAAATATATAGAGAGCTACTCTTTACATTAAGAAGATGGTTACTAATTAAATCGTTTCAAAAGTTAGCACAAAATAATAATGTCTGTATATATTTCCAAAGGCTTGGCTTTTCGCCCACTTTTCTACGTAAACAACGATAAAATTCATCACTCATATGCATAGTTATTTTTTTAATTGCAATGTGTGCCAGTTAAAAATGCAATACAAAAATTTGAATAACTACGTATTCATTTTCAAAATAATTGAAATGCTTTTTACTGAATTGCTGAGTTACGATCAATCAAAAGCTTTTAATACGTTTCCAAAACATAACATTTATAAATCACAAAACACGTTCCAGGTTTCCAACCTCCCACCTCCTTTTTATCCCTTCCACGCTTTAAAAAAAGCACTTGACCCTTTTTCTACACACCCTACCCCAACCCCCCTTTGTCAACCATCAGATTATTCATACAAAAATGTCCTCGATGCGATTTTCAAGTTAATTTAATTCAATGAATGCTTCAATAGAACACTACAAAAAAAAAATGGCGGGAGTAATATAGAGAAACGAGAAGACAGAAACATTGAAAGGAAAAAGAGAGAGAAACAGGGGTGCCCAGAGGCCTACCGATAAAGAAATTTCTAGACGAGAAGTGCTTATTAACATTGAAATATATTATCTATATTTATTTTAGGTGACCTGGTGGTCTAGGGGTAAGGTGTCAGACTTCTGTGCTTGCAGCCGGGGTTCAATCCTCGGTCCCGGCACAGATTTATCTGATTACCAAACCCTTCCTTCACCTCTGACAAGACATCTTGTGAATGTGGGGAATGCCAGGCCGCCACCGTGGTTCGGATTCCACGTTAAACTGTAGGTCCTTCATTTCATCTCACTATCACCCTACCATTACACATTAGCGTAAGTGCGTATAACCCGAACGGGTAGTAAGACGCGGTGCTAATAATAATATATTTATTTTAAGACAGGCCGGTCACAAATAAATGTGGTGAAGTGAGCATGTACAGAAAAAAATATCATTCAAGATCAGACACCCCTCATGGTTGAGGTTCAAGGAATGCATTTGGTCACTGATAGGAGAGGTTGGGGATCAAATGGGTCGGATTGACTGGTGATTTTACCACCACGCTTAAACTTGTAAAATTCCTCTAAGCTGCACTCCTCATCCCTTCCTACTATATTAAGTTGTTATTCCCACTCAAGTAGAACGCAAGGAATTATAAAATTAACATTCCCGTCCTATATTCTATTTAAATGACTGTCGTAAACATCGATATAGAAATATAATTAAAAAATAATTAGTGTTCTACAAATATACACAGCTCGGTTTCGTCAGAAGGGGTGAATGGTTGACCTCAAGTCTAGAGTGTTTCCCAAACTGTGGTACGCGTACCATCAGGGGTATACGAAGAATTTCAGGGGTACACGACTTCCTACTGAGTTATATTAAGGTGGGTTGGAAGAGGGATGCCAGAAAAGGCCAGTTTTTTTTGTTTGTTTTTTTTGCATTTGTTATGGCAAAACTTTTTTTTTTGCCAAAATAAATCAAATATTGCTCCTGTACAAGACAAAGTTTAATTTATTCACATATTGATATATTTTTTTTAAATATCTGTCAAGAGCATGATGATATTATCTAACAAACTTTTTAAATAAAGTTGTCATTAAATTCCAGGACACCCTTGACAGATATTTAAGAAATTATGAGGTCACCATGTGAGGGAAATTAGGTTACATTTGATGTTCGTACTGGAGATATATTTTGTTTATTTTGGCCAAAAAATGATTTGCCATAAACATTGCAAAAACACTGGTATTTTCTCGCGTCCCCTTCTATCACACCTTAAACATACAATTTTGTTGGATGTTGTTGATGTTGTTGATGTGTGGATGTTGTTGGATGTTGTAGGTCTGTTAAACACAATATTAACACATATTTTGACGTGATGTCATGAATTCTTATAAATATGTATTTCATTAAATTACGGCTTTGTTTAGCTAAAACTAAGGCTATATTTAAATTTGAAACGACCATTTGTTTCCATTTTACTTATGAAGAGCTGGATGAGGTACAATGTGACTGGTGAAGTTATAAAAAGGCTGGTAGGGCCTTCAGAGAACATTGATTCGAATCTGACTGGTGGCAAGGACTATTATTATTTGAAAACAATTGTTTATAAAATTAATACATAAATAGGTGCTATAGACATATGCGCACTGACCTAGGCTACGTTAGTTTGTAAGTCGCTTTCTGATTTAATATATACTCTTCGTTTACCTTAAATGGTAAAAATCTTACCTTGTATTGTTCCACTATGATGTAGCTTATAAGATAGGACCAGTCAAGGTAAGACATTTATTTCAGAGTAAAGAGAGCGTAAGTTTAAAAAGTGCACGTTAAATACCCAATATCGGGGGAGGGGGGTTCTGCCTTTGAATCTGACGCGTTTTCATTCTGTATTCCAACATGAAAGCGGCTTCATCACGTCTCTGAAACATATGTGTTGGAATCCCAGGCTGGTGAAAATTAGTGTTCATGATGAGTAAGAGCAGTAAAGATTGAGTTGGAGCTCACAATAAGTCAAAGTGCGCTAATACATGCACTTATTTTAAGAATCTATAATATATATTATCATTTAAACATTTCTTGGCAAAATCAAAAGTGACAAACACCCTTTGTCGCTTTCTTTTATAATAGAACTACTATTTATACAAAAACATACCTTATTATCAAACTATTAAGATATATCGCTCGAAAAGATATTTAAATTGGTTGCAAAAAAATAAAACTTAAAGAAAATAGGTAATATAGCTTAATCAACCTCAAATATTATGATTAGCTTGATGAGAAAATAACTTTTTTTATTAAGCAACAAACATAGAAATTAAGAAGTATATAAAAATGTCTTTGGAATGATTGATAGCAAGTAAAAATATTGGTTGTGACGTAAAATCCATGAAATATTATTCTAGACACGAATAAGTAAGTTTAAGAAACTAAGAAACAGTTTAAGCAACCAAACGACTGGTGTGTCAGAAATGAATTTCAATAGGGTTCTATTCTGATAAGATTATTATTATTAGCACCGCGTTTTACTACCCGTTCGGGTTATACGCACTTACGCTAATGTGTAATGGTAGGGTGATTGTGAGATGAAATTAAGGACCTACAGTTTAACGTGGAATCCGAACCACGGTGGAGGCCTGGCATTCCCCACATTTCACAAGATGTCTTGTCAGAGGTGAAGGAAGGGTTTGTAAATCAGATAAATCTGTGCCGGGACCGAGGATTGAACCCCGCCGCCAGCACAGAAGTCTGACACCTTACCCCTAGACCACCAGGTCACCCTATTCTGATAAGAGACGACGGACTACAAAAGGATTGCGTCAATTCGTTGCAATATGCGACCTATAGTCCGTGTGTTGACGTACATGTTATATATATACTGCACAGACCAACGAACATCTTACGATCTTTGATATCAAGGTGAAATTCAATCATACCAAGACATGTAGAGCTCAGTCTATTTTTGGAAAAAACATTCAATTTTATGTGAGCTGCATGATAATTTTGACCAATTGAGTTCATTTTATTGACATTCATTATTATCATTATTATTTAGTGAGAATAGAACACGCCAAGAATAATTTTAATGACGTTTGAGGTGAGATATACATTCACATGCTAACTAGATTTTTAAATAAAATTAAATACTTTAAATTACAATCTGGGACTGAATATAATGAGCAAAACATGACGAGGGGTAGGGGATAAAAGAGTACTTTACACTCCAACCAACATGAAAAGAGGATTTAGAGAAGAAAAAAAGCACAGTCAAAGTAACAACTTTACTCGAAACTAACCTTTAACGCACCCAGCAAGGAATCAAACCCCAAAATAATCTAATGGGTGTAGTGAGAAAACCCAGCCACTAATTAACCATATTCCTTCATAAATCAGTGAATCGTAAGTCAAAATGTTATAAGTAATTTGACAAGACACGCATTTGAAATTTGGCCGCCAATACTTCGTCTTCCTCACAAACCAAATACTTACAAATTAGGGGCAAAGGAGTGGTAGTTTCCTCTAGTCTATTTTTTTAATGAACACCCCTGTAGAAACAGAAAGCGAATGAGATAGACGAAAATAAATAAAAGACCCAAAAAGAGAGCTAAAGAATAGGGTGTGAGGGAGAGCGCGCGAGATCATTTGAAAAGCAGGCGCTTCACATTCCATTAGTGCTGCTGTCGTTTATATCGAGGCTAGGAGCAAGAGTGGTGCTACTTCACAAACTTATCGCTAATCGATTAATAATACGCGAGAAAGAGACAGAAAGAGAAGACGAGGGAAAGATGAAAATTACCATAGAGTCTTACGACATAACGTGTTCATAATATATTACTATCCAATACAGATTATGTGTTCCAGGGTGAGTTTGGAACATAATATATTACTATCCAATACAGATTATGTGTTCCAGGGTGAGTTTGGAACATAATATATTACTATCCAATACAGATTATGTGTTCCAGGGTGAGTTTGAAACATAATATATTACTATCCAATACAGATTATGTGTTCCAGGGTGAGTTTGAAACATAATATATTACTATCCAATACAGATTATGTGTTCCAGGGTGAGTTTGGAACATAATATATTACTATCCAATACAGATTATGTGTTCCAGGGTGAGTTTGAAACATAATATATTACTATCCAATACAGATTATGTGTTCCAGGGTGAGTTTGGAACATAATATATTACTATCCAATACAGATTATGTGTTCCAGGGTGAGTTTGGAACATAATATATTACTATCCAATACAGATTATGTGTTCCAGGGTGAGTTTGAAACATAATATATTACTATCCAATACAGATTATGTGTTCCAGGGTGAGTTTGGAACATAATATATTACTATCCAATACAGATTATGTGTTCCAGGGTGAGTTTGGAACATAATATATTACTATCCAATACAGATTATGTGTTCCAGGGTGAGTTTGAAACATAATATATTACTATCCAATACAGATTATGTGTTCCAGGGTGAGTTTGGAACATAATATATTACTATCCAATACAGATTATGTGTTCCAGGGTGAGTTTGGAACATAATATATTACTATCCAATACAGATTATGTGTTCCAGGGTGAGTTTGGAACATAATATATTACTATCCAATACAGATTATGTGTTCCAGGGTGAGTTTGGAACATAATATATTACTATCCAATACATATTATGTGTTCCAGGGTGAGTTTGGAACATAATATATTACTATCCAATACAAATTATGTGTTCCAGGGTGAGTTTGGAACATAATATTTGAGGTGGGATAAAAAAGATTGCGAGTTAAAGTCAATGGTTTTTTTAAGTTGGTGTATTTTGGTCAAAAAGTGTGTTTTTGTTTCATAAATTAATTTTTCACACGTTTAGTTTAATTTCCCACGCAAAGTAATCTCAACCGTATTTGAATATTACACAGGCAGTAGATAATTTAACAATGACACGTTGTTTAATTTAAATGGGTTCTGTTGAAATACCACAAAGTTTATGACAATACGTTTTCAAGAACTCATTAGATAATTATATTTAGAAAATTAAACTAAACTAAAATATGGCAATATCTAATTTATTTTGAATAAAAAAGGTATTTTGTTTTAAAAATTGCAAACATAGTTCAGTTTTCCATCCATTACACCCTGTGGGTGTTAGGGGTCTAACCCATTTTTGAATGATTCATTTATTGTTTTGAATGTTTTGCTGGGAAATTATTGGTTGTTTATGGATTAATTTATTTTTATTCTGAAATAAACTTGTTTGAGGACATTACCTTACATTTTTACTGTCATAAAAACAAGTTTATTAATATTATTTAAAATTTGTTGGAGGTTTAACATTTAAAAATCCAAGAAGTAGAATATGATACTGTTTGATATATCAATACAAATATTATATCAGGTCTAGATCAAGGTAAATCGTTTTACAAAAATGTGTTAATAAGAGGGGAGAAAATAACTACCGAAAATTAAATATTAAGAATAGTTTAGGATGCGATTCGACACCCTTAAGTTCATAGAGAAGGCAAGTTTTCAATTAATACTGGATGGGGTTCGCAAATCAAGGACATTTTGTGCTCAAAACTTAAAGTATAGATATACAAAATTAGTTTTGGGAACATTCTAAAAACCTGTTAGACTCGTAATGGCATTGGAATAGAGGTGGTAGTTACTCGTACAAATCCGGACGATGAAGCCTCATTCAAATGATTCTAATTGTGGCTTAAACATGTTCCTTCTAAACTAATGTGACTATCAAGAAACCTAAAAAAAAAAAAAAAAAAACCTATACATATATTTATTTTATTAGAACTATTTAACTTGCACTTTCTGAGCCGACTTATCTACCCTCACACGGCTTACGAACTGACTCAAATCTTGAACAGCCATAACACCTCATTTAATCACTGTGAGATAACAAGACTATTTTCCCAATTGCCGGGTATTAAATTGGTCAACAGGTATGTAATGTAATGTTAGTATTTCATGGTTCATCAAAAATATATTTGTGTTACAAAATAAATGTAATGATTACCTTACTAGGCTATTAAGAGAAACGTTTAGGATACAACTAAAGTGGTATTTGGATACAGTCCTATAGCGTCTATAAACTTCTCAATATAAAAACAGAATAATAAGTAGAAACGGGAGCAAGTTTTTACTTAGATAAACTCTAAAAGCATTTGTGTATGGCTGCGAGATAGTCCACTGTTACGTTGACGGTCCCGGCTACTCAAATTACCGAGTCCTGACCGGTCCCCCCTGTAAATGACGTATGGAAACAAGGCAAGCCTGTAATTAGTGATCTAGTCTCTCCAAGCCTTACTGTGCTCTTAGGTTTTACCTTGTCTTAGAAGTTTGGGACGAGGCCGAGGATACACAGCTCCCCACTTTACCCTACATGCCCCGGACTCACGAACAAGAGGCGACTGAACTCTAGAAAGGGGTTGTGCTCACCTTGGACCTACTGTTAGTAGGACTATCAGAGGGCCAGTTCACACTGGTGGTGTTAAACTATACACTATCCACACTGGTGGTGTAAAGCTATACAATATTCACACTGGTGGTGTAAAGCTATACAATATCCACACTGGTGGTGTAAAACTATACAATATTCACACTGGTGGTGTAAAACTATACAATATTCACACTGGTGGTGTAAAGCTATACAATATCCACACTGGTGGTGTAAAACTATACAATATTCACACTGGTGGTGTAAAACTATACACTAATCCCACTGGTGGTGTAAAACTATACACTAATACCACTGGTGGTGTTAAACTATACACTATCCACACTGGTGGTGTAAAGCTATACAATATTCACACTGGTGGTGTAAAGCTATACAATATTCACACTGGTGGTGTAAAGCTATACAATATCCACACTGGTGGTGTAAAACTATACAATATTCACACTGGTGGTGTAAAACTATACAATATTCACACTGGTGGTGTAAAGCTATACACTAATCCCACTGGTGGTGTAAAACTAGACAATATTCACACTGGTGGTGTAAAGCTATACACTAATCCCACTGGTGGTGTAAAACTAGACAATATTCACACTGGTGGTGTAAAGATATACACTAATCCCACTGGTGGTGTAAAACTATACAATATTCACACTGGTGGTGTAAAGCTATACAATATTCACACTTGTGGTGTAAAGCTATACAATATCCACACTGGTGGTGTAAAACTATACAATATTCACACTGGTGTGTAAAACTATACACTAATCCCACTGGTGGTGTAAAACTATACAATATTCACACTGGTGTGTAAAACTATACACTAATCCCACTGGTGGTGTAAAACTATACACTAATCCCACTGGTGGTGTAAAACTATACAATATTTACACTGGTGGTGTAAAGCTATACAATATCCACACTGGTGGTGTAAAACTATACAATATTCACACTGGTGGTGTAAAACTACACACTAATCCCACTGGTGGTGTAAAACTATACACTAATCCCACTGGTGGTGTAAAACTATACAATATTCACACTGGTGGTGTAAAGCTATACAATATCCACACTGGTGGTGTAAAACTATACAATATCCACACTGGTGGTGTAAAACCATACAATATTCACACTGGTGGTGTAAAGCTACACACTAATCCCACTGGTGGTGTAAAACTATACACTAATCCCACTGGTGGTGTAAAAATATACAATATTCACACTGGTGGTGTAAAACTATACAATATTCACACTGGTGGTATAAAAATATACAGTATTCACTAGTGTGTGCAAAACAATACCATATATTGTCTAGAGAGTTTTATTTGAAGTATTGTGAAGCTATTTAGGCTATGTAATTTATGTAATCATCATTATGATTATTATTATTATTATTATTACTTAGTTTAAAGTCGTCACAAAAGAAAGTGTTGTGGTCAACGACTAAAATTAAAAAATAATCATAGTACAGTCCATATTCAATAAGGTGGATACACACTTGAGACTCATCCATCAGTTACAAGGTGGATACACACTTGAGACTCGTCCATCAGTTACAAGGTGGAAACACACTTGAGACTCGTCCATCAGTTACAAGGTGGATACACACTTGAGACTCGTCCATCAGTTACAAGGTGGATACACACTTGAGACGCGTCCATCAGTTACAAGGTGTAAACACACTTGAGACTCGTCCATCAGTTACAAGGTGGATCCACACTTGAGACTCGTCCATCAGTTACAAGGTGGATCCACACTTGAGACTCGTCCATCAGTTACAAGGTGGATCCACACTTGAGACTCGTCCATCAGTTACAAGGTGGATCCACACTTGAGACTCGTCCATCAGTTACAAGGTGGATCCACACTTGAGACTCGTCCATCAGTTACAAGGTGGATACACACTTGAGACTCGTCCATCAGTTACAAGGTGGATACACACTTGAGACTCGTCCATCAGTTACAAGGTGGATACACACTTGAGACTCGTCCATCAGTTACAAGGTGGAAACACACTTGAGACTCGTCCATCAGTTACAAGGTGGATATACACTTGAGACTCGTCCATCAGTTACAAGGTGGATACACACTTGAGACTCGTCCATCAGTTACAAGGTGGATACACACTTGAGACTCGTCCATCAGTTACAAGGTGGATCCACACTTGAGACTCGTCCATCAGTTACAAGGTGGATCCACACTTGAGACTCGTCCATCAGTTACAAGGTGGATACACACTTGAGACTCGTCCATCAGTTACAAGGTGGATACACACTTGAGACTCGTCCATCAGTTACAAGGTGGATACACACTTGAGACTCGTCCATCAGTTACAAGGTGGAAACACACTTGAGACTCGTCCATCAGTTACAAGGTGGATACACACTTGAGACTCGTCCATCAGTTACAAGGTGGATCCACACTTGAGACTCGTCCATCAGTTACAAGGTGGATCCACACTTGAGACTCGTCCATCAGTTACAAGGTGGAAACACACTTGAGACTCGTCCATCAGTTACAAGGTGGAAACACACTTGAGACTCGTCCATCAGTTACAAGGTGGAAACACACTTGAGACTCGTCCATCAGTTACAAGGTGGATCCACACTTGAGACTCGTCCATCAGTTACAAGGTGGATCCACACTTGAGACTCGTCCATCAGTTACAAGGTGGATCCACACTTGAGACTCGTCCATCAGTTACAAGGTGGATACACACTTGAGACTTGTCCATCAGTTACAAGGTGGATACACACTTGAGACTCGTCCATCAGTTACAAGGTGGATACACACTTGAGACTCGTCCATCAGTTACAAGGTGGAAACACACTTGAGACTCGTCCATCAGTTACAAGGTGGATACACACTTAAGACTCGTCCATCAGTTACAAGGTGGATACACACTTGAGACTCGTCCATCAGTTACAAGGTGGATACACACTTGAGACTCGTCCATCAGTTACAAGGTGGATACACACTTGAGACTCGTCCATCAGTTACAAGGTGGAAACACACTTGAGACTCGTCCATCAGTTACAAGGTGGAAACACACTTGAGACTCGTCCATCAGTTACAAGGTGGATCCACACTTGAGACTCGTCCATCAGTTACAAGGTGGAAACACACTTGAGACTCGTCCATCAGTTACAAGGTGGATACACACTTGAGACTCGTCCATCAGTTACAAGGTGGATACACACTTGAGACTCGTCCATCAGTTACAAGGTGGATACACACTTGAGACTCGTCCATCAGTTACAAGGTGGATCCACACTTGAGACTCGTCCATCAGTTACAAGGTGGATCCACACTTGAGACTCGTCCATCAGTTACAAGGTGGAAACACACTTGAGACTCGTCCATCAGTTACAAGGTGGAAACACACTTGAGACTCGTCCATCAGTTACAAGGTGGAAACACACTTGAGACTCGTCCATCAGTTACAAGGTGGAAACACACTTGAGACTCGTCCATCAGTTACAAGGTGGAAACACACTTGAGACTCGTCCATCAGTTACAAGGTGGAAACACACTTGAGACTCGTCCATCAGTTACAAGGTGGATATACCATTGACTAAGTGAAGAAGTTTATAGGGGACTTTTTGAATGTTAGCACGTTTGTCCCTTAGCCCCTAATTCACAACTAGCACGAGTTAACCTTATTAGAAATAACGCAAGAACGTAATTACACTCTCATAATAATAATAATAATAATAATAATAATAATAATAATAATAATAATAATGTTGGCCTCTGCTTACCCTTTCCACCTGCTGAGAAATGACATTAAGTTTTTTTTTAAAACTTAACTTCGGTGAATTGACACGATACGTGCAGGTTAATTATGCTACGTTATCATGCTTCACTTTGAAAAATATCTGTGTAATGTACTTTTAGTCTTGGATTCCTATGAACCCTAGATATAATTCATGTTTAAAATGTGAAAACAAAATAACCTAATAAATTACCAATTGTTAGTATTCTGTGTTTTGTTTTCACTAGTAATAGAAACTGGGATCTTAAGATCAGCAACAACACCAGTCATTGAACCAGCTAAAGTGCTCACTTCCCTATTAAGTTTGTATCACAGTAATAAAAATAATAATTTAAATTAAAACACTTTGGTTGATTTACTATGAGGTTTTTGTTTCTTGTATAACCCGCCTCAGTGGCGTAGTTGGCCAACGCGCTTGTCGTGTTGAGCTCGACTGCTGAGGACGGGGAGATCGAGGTTCGAATCTCGGTCGGGTGAACTGGGGTGGTTTTTTCCTAAATGGTTTTCCACTCTCCCTCCACGCAAATGCGGGTTCACTTCCTCTAATTCAACCTTCCCAATTCCTAATCCATTAGCGTAATTAGTACTTAAAGCGTATAACCAGAACGGGTAGTAAGACGCGGTGCTAAATATTATTATTGTTTGTATGACCAGGAGAGACTTTGACTTCCAGGTTAGGTCGCCTTATTTGTAGACTACAGCTATTGAAGTTGTCAACACGCACACGCAATATAAGATGATGTGATGATGTGGAGCTGGGGCGAGTCTTAACCTAGCTTAAGCCTAATTAACCAAAACCTCGTGGCCATTGGGATTATTCCCCTAAAGGGGAAAATACCCAAAGTACCAGCTTGGAACCGAGCCTCTCACCCCCAGGTTCGTAGCCAGGTGCAGTGACCACTACACCACGGGGCCTGTTACCGCGTGATAGTTTTGAACCAATAATAAATAGCAAGTATATCTCTGTCCAAGAGCTAAATCCCTGAGTGGGCACCTTAACATGAGATAAGAGTATGTCCGCCTTAAAAACCAACTCTTAACAAGACTAAGCTTGCCGCAGAAGGGGTAGCGTCACCATGGCACAGTTTTAATATAACTACCTTCCTCCTTGTGATTAGCCTTCTCCATTCAACCTCGAACCACAATACTTGCGAACAAATGAAGAGCGATCAACAATGAGGGAAGGAAGTAGGCTAATAGAGTTTGGTAGGAAGGGAAGATCGCTGGAAAAGAGGAGGGTAGGGGGGGGGGGAAATTTTATTGTTCACATGTCAAAACCATACTGCATTCACAGCCTACCCCTTCTCTCCTTTTAATCCATTGAAACTCTACCCTTGCTTTCGACTCGAGTAACCCGATTCGTTTTAAGCTTCGAGCACAAGTTTTTTTTATATACATAACAAAACGTTCTCCTTTCAAGGCTAGTGGGTGTAATTTTTCTGTGTAGTAGAAAAAAAATCTCCAACTAATTGAATTATTAATAACTAGCGTATGCATATCACACATTACTATTCAAATAAAAAATTAAATGACTTAATTATTTTTTTATTTCCCCCATTACATTTTTCATCGTTTTTTTAATACATTACCTCCCTTCGTTACACAACCAAGAAATTAGATCTGGTACAAACATATGTGATCTATAAAAAAGAGAACACAGGAAAACACTTGTTATTGTTTATCTAAAGTAGTTTTATAACTTTTTATTTTCTCCAGAAGTCTTAGTACCCATCCGGACACATCAATTATGCTAATGAAAAAGGGATTATGGAGTCAGAAGGTAGAAGTTTATAGATAATATACCCACATTTGAGTAGTGGAAGAGTAAAAAACCACCAAGGAAAAACATCTCAATACAGTCAACTGGAATTCGAACCCCTACCTCCCTGTAATCGGAAACCAGTATAGCATACGTGATACACGTTGGACCATGCGGCCAATGATAGAGGTACTAACATTAAAAAGCATGATCATTTGAATAAGTGTTATGACAACCCCAATGGCTAAATGGTTAAAAAGGGTTAACATCGTGTTTAGGAAACCTTGGCTTTATTCTGAAAGAGGCTGAACTATTTTTATAACGTTTAGTTTCGTTTAACAGTTGGTAAACATTTAGCCACTAAAGTTGGTTGTATAGTAGTAGCCTATAGCAGCTACTGTTTATATAATAAGCACCGCATCTTACTAATCGTTAGGATGTATGTAATGATTATTGTAATGGTTTAGGGATTATAAAGGTTGAATTTAAAGTTAATACACTCGCATTTGTATGAAGATAGAGTGGAAAATAATGTAGGGAAAAACACCCTCAATGCACTCAACTGGAATCGAACTCTAAACTCCCCATCTTAAGCAGTCTAGTCTAACACGAGAGTAGCGCGTTAGACCGTGCGTCAAACCGAAGCAGGTAGCTGCTTTTATAGATTCGCTAGTTTACAAGTCAAATAAAAAAACTTGACCGTATTTTGAGGAACTTTACAAGTATTCTTTTTATACCAAGAAAACTTTTTTCTCCACTTTGATTAAATAATAGACATGACTCGGTAGGCCTACATTAACTACCAGATAGTTAATTATTTTCCATCGCATCTGCCAGTCACACTAATGGAATAGTAACGGAATAATAAAATTTGATGAAAATGTACCAACATTTGCGTGAAGGAAGAAATGGAAACCGTTTAAGGGCGATCAAACTCGGTAAGCCCAACCACTGTTCAAGCCTCAACCTTCCAATCACCAGCAAAAAAAGACTTGGTGAGCCTGCACCCAACAATGCAGACGAAAGTTAATAAACAAACATTGTTTTTATCACTAAAAGTACAAGAATTGTTAGAGGACTCCACAAATTACTACTATCAACCGGCATTAATAGTGTCGAATGAGAAACTAATGACTGAGCACTAGTTTGGAGTAAATTAAATAAATTAGTTTATTTATAGTTAATATCGGTTATTCTAGATTTGAAATTATTAATACTTGAAAAAAAAATAGTCTTAATTGAGCTGAAGACAATGTGGAAAAGGGGGGAAGGGTGGGTGGGACTAACCGCGGACTTTTGGAGAAAATCAATATGCATAACCAAACATTCAAATATTTACATAACCCAAAGCTTTATCCATTCGTTTGTATGTTTAGCAGTTAGGTTCATGTAAAACGCATCCAGATCAAAGTGGGATGTTTGTTTTAAACTTCCAATGGTATAAACAATAATAAAAAAAATACGTTCAAAAACCTATACGAGTTCAATATTTAAAGCGATGCATATTAAAAAAAAAAAAAAACGTATAACGCCGTTCTCGGAAAATTGCCCAGCTTATTTACAATTCATGAAAATAACGGTCAAAGGATATTTTATTGTTCTGTGTGGATGTAGTTGGTACGTACAGGTGTACGGTGTTCAGTGAATAGTCGCTAGGGAAATCATATGATCGTAAACAAAATGGCCGATGAGAATTTTTTTTTTCCTACCGTTACTATAAGAGTGTATTGATATTGACATTTTGTTGCCTGAGGTGAATATGTACATATTATACTTCTGGGGGAATGTAGATACATTACTTCATAAAAGATTATATCGTTTGTTCGGGAAAAAGAAGAAATCGAAGAAGTATTCTTTGGAATTGAAGTTTCCAAAAATCTATACTTATAAAATAACATGTCCTGACTGACTGACTGATTCATCATCCCCGAGCGCAAACTATCAAGGTTACAAGCATGAAATTCGGACTGTATATTCATTTTGTTATGTAGGCACCCACTAAGAAAGGATTTTAGAAAATTCCACCCCAAAGGGGTCAAAATAGGGGATGATAATATGTATGATAATATGTATGAAAGTCGTCATTTTGAAAGTTGCATAAACAAAATTTTGTATTTCGGTTATTGACGTAAAACAAAAAAATACGTGTTTCAGGAATTTTGGAAATTTTATTTAATAAGGGATGAAAAAGGGGGTGAAAGTTTGTATCGGACTTGCATTATTTTTGATCTGAGGTCAAGTTATGGTCATCAACGTAACGTAATATTTTAAATTAATCTGTAAATACATATGTATATTTTCGTATTTGTATATAATCAACTTCCACGCGAGCAAAGCCACGGGCAACAGCTATCTAGTGTACTATAAATATGCACCATGCTCGAATACATTTCTGCTCTATTAGGCGATAGAGTCTTATAATTCCATGTACAAAATGATAAAATATTGAAATATTCATCAATAAATAGTAATTTTACAAAAGCTACATCGGCGGTGCATGGTCTAAATAAAGGATTTCCAAATGTGAGGGCCACAGTTGAATTCACGAGTCTAACATCATAATCAGCAAGGGGGTGGAAGGAAATAGGACTAGCGCGGATACACAAGTTAATATTAAAATATAGCGCAAGTAAGTTTATTATTGAAAGAGCATCAGTTGTAACTTTCATGACGTAAATCAGAAATTACCGTTTCTTGGCTAAAAATATCAAGGTAGATTACTTTTCTAAGAAAATTCCTGGGCTGAGGGAAAAAAAAAAGCTATCGCGGGTCTCCAGTTGTAAATCCCTGGTCTAAACTGTAGACATGAATTTATTAACTAGAGCTCAGTTCTCGGAAAACTTCGATGTTTTCAGAACCATGAAGAGTCCTCAGTAGATTAAGAACTTTGTGGACGAACTGTTATTACTTCACTAGGGAGAAGCCCGCCAGTAGGCTACTCTACGTTGTTTTATTCCAGCAAGTACTCCGCGTTGTTTTATTCCAGCAAGTACTCCGAGTTGTTTTATTCCAGCAAGTACTCCAAGTTGTTTTATTCAGCAAGTACTCCACGTTGTTTTATTCCAGCAAGTACTCCACGTTGTTTTATTCCAGCAAGTACTCTGCGTTGTTTTATTCCTCTTAACCGTGGACTAGAAATCAACCTCGTCTAATACGACTAGCCTGATTTTGTTTCGAAGTATGTAGAAGTATGACTTAAAACCTGGCCTGATATAACGAAGTTTCACCCCCCCCCCCCCCAAAAAAAATTATTAGTTTCTACTTTCCTTCCAAGTAAATGCGGCTGCAGTTCCTTTAAATTAAATCTTCCATACCGCTACTACATTTGTGTAAATATGCTAAGAGCAACAAAAAGAATTGCAGAAAAACTCGTGGCGAGAAGTGATGAAGACTTTTAGAAATCCTAGGGTTTGATCATTTTTAATATTGTTTTCACCAAAATATAGGCGAAAGTAAAGAAAAGTTTAAGTGTTTATATTTGTTGTGATCCTATCTAAACATTAACTTTATTTAATAGAGGAAGGATAGATATTGATTTATATAGCCTTATCTCAAAAGTACAATATTCACTTAAGGCGACGTTGGATTTTTTTTATATTTAAATTCAACACTTTAAGTTTGTAAATGGTCAGAAACTACTTATAAAATTTCAATAAATTTGGGGGTGACCTGGTGGTCTAGGGTAAGGTGTCAGACTTTTAAGCTGGCGGCCGGGGTTCAATCCTCGGTCCCGGCAAAGATTTATCTGATTACCAAACCCTTCCTTCACCTGACAAGACATCTTGTGAATGTGGGAATGCCAGGCCTCCACCGTGGTTCGGATTCCACGTTAAACTGTAGTCCTTCATTTCATCTCACAATCACCTACCATTACACATTAGCGTAAGTGCGTGATACCCGAACGGGTAGTAAGACGCGGTTCTAATATAATAATAATAATAATAATAATAATGATAATAATAATAATAATAATAATAATAACTAAATTTGGTTGAAACCGATATAATAAGATATCTAACAACTTTCTAATAAAATAATGCGGGATCTCTAAAGGTGTGCAACGCGTTTCAGTACTCTTGTACCATCCTTTATACAAAGTGTTGATGACACTGACAGCTATAACGCAATTACATTTTGAAAGAATAAAAACAAAAAATATCTGTAGAGAAGTGACTTCAAAACTAAAACATTATTTTATTACTAATCAAAAAAGACTCAACTGCGGACCGTAGAGGGAGAAAAAGCTTAAAGCTACCGACACAGGTAAGGCCGCGTCCATAGAGTTAATAATCCCCAATGCGCATGCGGAAAAAGGCATTAGTTTCACCGTGTCACGTGATGGGTAGGTCAGAATTTGACTCTCAGCCAGAACAGAATGTGTTTCCAAAATGGTTTCCCACTTTCACTCCTTGCAAATGAGGGAATAATTCTTCTAAGATATACCTACATCATACATTTATTAATAGTGTAAGCATGAGGATAGTACAAATGAGTAGTAAGAAGCACTGCAAAATAAACAGCAACGTAACCGCTAGTACCTCAGTCACATTCTCAAAAATTAGAATCAAGTTTATTATAGAACCCGGAGTCAAACCGGTTACTCATCGCCCCAAATCTCCACGCTATCACCCCATTTGGTCGACAACAGTATACAGGCAGATACAATGGGAAGAACATGGAGATATAAAATTAGCTACGCGTTTGCTTTACAGCCATGTCATGCTTTGGTAAGCTCTCACCAACATTATTTTAGACAAAAACAAAAAAAAAAAAATGACTGCAGAGAACACAATGAAAAACATACAACTGTGCCTTCAAAACGGCGTTGAACCGGAGCGGGCGTTGGACCGCGTGGTATGTATGTCGGCTTAGAGAGACGGCCGGCCATTATCACACGCGGTTAGAGTGAACACATATTGGCTCTTTTCCCTTGGCACACACATGTGCGACTCGCAAGGGGGGGTCACAATAACTGACTCTTTTTCAAACTTTTTTTTTAAATTTGTTTTATGGATTTATTTTCCGGAACGGTTTGTTTAAGAATAAGAGCGCTGGCGCTAGTGGAACGTTTGTCTGAATATTCAAGATCTATTAGCACATAAATATAACTTAGCTAAGATATTTTCTAGAAGCTTACCGGACAAATGAAATCTTGGTAAATGTAGTGAGATTTATTTCAACAAAAACTATCCACAGGGGTGTAAATACGATGGTCCGATGTCGATTGTAGCATGTCGAATATCCCTGAAAGGTATATGAAAATCTCTTTCCAGGAAAATATGTAGGTTCTTTCTCGCTCCCTCGGAGAAATTCATGAGAGGGGATGGACTGATAGCCCGCTCCATCTGAAACTAACCTATCACAGAAACTACAACAAGGAATAGACGGAGTATTGAAGTTTTGTTGCAACCCTATGCTTCACATTGGGATTTAAAGGAATTAAGAACATCTCACAAGACATGCTTTGTATAAAGTTCTTTATAAATATACACATTTATAACTACACGCAATGTTTTTGAAAGGACTATTTTAGACTTGAATTAAAATAGATGAGATATAAAAAAATACAAAGGAGCTGGAAATAAATTGTGCAAAATGTAGTTAGTGCAGTAGACCAGTATCGAGCTTTATTCTAAATTATCGGTTATTTAGGACAGTAGCCATTTAACTATCAGTGCTGGTTAGTTCTGATTAAAATAATTAGTGCGGTCAGTATCAATGTCATTTGCAAGGTCAAATATATCAGACTTAACTTTGTGCCCACTTGGAAAAATGTAAATTTCAAACAAAATTTGACTACGCCTCCATATAAAAAAGCACAGCTTTAGTAATATAAATGTATAAACACAACACTAATGGTCAATTTTATAATCTTCCCACATTTGTTTCGTATTGACCCAAAAAGAAATAAATACATACGTTTAGGACACCTTAGTTATGACTAAGAACTAATACAATTTATTGTTTGAATAATGATATGCGTGATTATTATTTTGAATATATATATATTTCATCCAAGCATGCTTTTTTTTTTAATAATGATCTCCTGGGGGTGCTCTAGGGACGGTTTTATTTCTACAAATTGAACTTCCAATTCTTTTTACAGACGAAAGGAGATGTATTTCCCTCAATTTCACTCTTTTTGTTTTATTACATTACATTTTATAGATTTTAAGTCGTCAGCAGCTAGTATAATGACAAATAAAGAATATACTGTCGATATTAGTTCAGGCAACTTGAGCCCGGTGAGATATTCATTTAGTCAACCCGTTGTACAGTTGTGTTGAGCGTGAAGTGTAATGTAATTTAGCAGGAGCTCATATCACGGATGAGACAACTGTCTCCAACACTAATTAAGGTAGGATGGAATGGGACGCGAGAAAAGGACAGTTTTTTTTGTAGTTTTTATGGCAAAACTTTTTTTTTATTAAAATAAGTAAAATGTGACTCCAATACAAACAGAGTTTAATATTCTTCACATGTTGATATCAACAGTTCTTGAATATCCTTCATAAGTATGGTGGTATTAGATGAGAAACTTTTTAAATGAAGAGAAAAAGTTGTCATTAAATTATAGGACATCCTTGACTGATGTCCAAGAATTTATGAATTTACCATGTGAAGAAAATTAAATTTTATGTTTGTACGGGAACAATTTTTTTTTGTCAACAAAATGTTTTACCATGAAAACTACAAACAAATACCTGGGTTTTTCTCGCGTCCTTTTCCATCCCAGCCTAACATATTTCTGTTAGGTTTGCGAAGGCAATATTTAAACAAATTGTATTTATCAAAGCCTGGAAATTCTAACATCCTGAACATTATTAAAACCGGCTCCATGCGCCCATAAGATAGAGTGGTATATTTTGAAACTAAAATATGGTTCTAAGAGTATATGCAAAATATAGAAAGGAGTGAGAAATATCCAAATAGGTTCCACGCCAACCTAAGATAGTGGTTTATTTGGTTAACAAACTACCACCGAGAGTCTATAAGAGTGCAGAAAGAATCGCTCAGAGTTGAGAGGTGAGCTTGTCACCACAACCACTGCATATGGGAGACGAGTGAACCCGACCAACCCACCCACCAGGGCCAAGGGATAACTTTCCTCCTACATGTGACGAATATTCCCTGGAGAAGAGCTCTTTCAGCGAGCGACTCGCTTCCTTACCAGCCGCACACAGCCACCAAGTTTGCCGAGACTCGTCTTCCTTTACTCGCAAACACAATTTAACTCAAACTTTCACAAGGGTGTAGTGGGGTGGGGGGGTAGCTCTCGGGAACTACATGTTCTCGTTGTCTGCGGTTCTCGGTTCGTTTACCTCCCTATACCATTCCTTCTGAAAATAGTTCCTCTCTCTTCCTTTTCCTTTCACTATACTTGTCTATCCATCTTCACTGTTTCCTTGGAGTTTCTCTCTTTGGATTACCATTCTAGTTTTACTTCTAAATTTCATAGGGAAAACCTTATCTGAGAGTTAAAAATGTTACTAGATATAATTTAAAGTATTCATACGCTTTTGATTCTGCAGCGCTCACTTTCTGTAGATAGTATCATAACTATAAAATAGCACTAATAATGTTGACCACAATAAATGTTTGTTTTTTCTTCCAAAAGGCTTTTCATATTAAAATTGGACTGTACTTGTTACGTGATGGGAATGGTCATTTTAAATATTTAAAACCATAAAAATAACACTCAAATAGTTTTGAATCTTTTGCAGTCACCTCAACTATAAAATACATAATTTTTTGAGGAAAGGTAAGCTATCGGGATTATTGCCAAATTTATAGTACTAACGCTTTTATTACCTACGTGCCCACTCATGTGAACTTTACAAAAATGTATGTTTCTTTATGGTATGGGGCAGTGATGGTACACTTTACCTCTATTTACGTATTACATATATTTTGGAAAAACCTCAAACTTCTTAATAAAACTCGAGATGGGTACCTGAACATATGCACTGCGTTTGAGAACTCCAGTAAAGGGCCCCCATTAGTGGGTTACTTTACTTTTCAGAAAGCACGTGGCTAACAGTGTTTACATTGTGAAACGTATAATTAGTTCTTTTAGTTTAGAAAAGTTAATTTCTTAGCCAAATTTCCAACAAAATAATTTGTGTATCTCGAATATTAATGACGTTGTTTGTCTGGGGATTTCAAAGTTATTTTCAAAGCGGATTGCGCCTTGACTTGGCACACCTAAGCACTCTAAGCACTCTAAGCACTTTTACACTTAAAACGCCAATGTAGGAAATAGAAATAAAGGGAATAAAATGAGTTCTCGCTGCGAGGACTCTTGTTTATCCTATGATAATTCTTCCCCTCATCATCCAAAGAGTAACAACACACTCGTTATAGTCAACTTTTTGCGCCTTGAAAATATTCCCTGCTTTATAAAATTACCCTTTTCTTGTGTCCTGATTTATATAAACATATACTTCCACAAGCCATTTTCGCTACCAGGCCAAAACGCATTGGTAGTAGATTATTTATAATATATGTCTACAAAAAAACTACTTTAATATCAAAATAAAAACTATATGACACTTTAAGGCTACTATTTTTATAACTATTTAAGAATTTAAGGTTTATGTTTAAACATTATACACTTAAAATTAGCTGAATTAAAAGTAAATTCATTAACATGGGAGCACCTAGCTTGACCTGTTGTGACGTCACAGATAGGCAACGTCCTTAAAATAATACATCTAGTCTACTTAATCTAAAACAAAAAAACTATAGGTATTAACAGTTGAGAACTGAGACTTGGTACACAATTCTTTCTTCGATCTAATTTTAACAATAATTATTCAAATTGCAATGAAATATAATTCACAATTTTAGATTTTGTTCCATTTTGTTTCGGTTAACATATAAGCTAATTATCCCCGACTGTTCCATTTTGTTTCGGTTAACATATAAACTAATTATCCCCGACAGTTCCATTTTGTTTCGGTTAACATATAAGCTAATTATCCCGACAGTTCCATTTTGTTTCGGTTAACATATAAGCTAATTATCCCCGACTGTTCCATTTTGTTTCGGTTAACATATAAACTAATTATCCGCAACTGTTCCATTTTGTTTCGGTTAACATATAAGCTAATTATCCCCGACAGTTCCATTTTGTTTCGGTTAACATATAAACTAATTATCCGCAACTGTTGTTCACACTTTTGTGTTCGTTTCGGTTAACATATAAACTAATTATCCGCAACTGTTCCATTTTGTTTCGGTTAACATATAAGCTAATTATCCCACTGTTCCATTTTGTTTCGTTAACATATAAACTAATATCCGCAACTGTTCCATTTTGTTTCGGTTAACATATAAGCTAATTATCCCCGACTGTTCCATTTTGTTTCGGTTAACATATAAGCTAATTATCCCCGACTGTTCCATTTTGTTTCGGTTAACATATAAGCTAATTATCCCCGACCATTGTTCACATATAACTATTTCTGTTCAATCGATATAAACTAATGATCCGTGTCACGATACACGTAAGAAAAATAAAATCGCAACGTTAATATTTAATTCTGGTTATATAATATCTGCCTCGTTCAAGGTAAAGAAGACTCTTAATCCGCATCCCCCAATCTTCTTACTCTCTGTCTCTACCTACTCCATTTGGCTTTGCTATTATCGTCCATTCATTTTCTCTTTGTCCTTCGCTGTCTCTTGCAGTTCCGTTTCACAAACACTGGGGCCACAAGACGCCTCTCGCTTTACACGGGAAATTTCTTTCGTACGTAACTCGGTTAATGTTTGTAGAAAAAGCAAAGATTGTGCTGTCGATAGTACAGGATAATATGAGCTAAATTTAATTTATCAGAGGAAACCCAAGTAGGAACGCCAAGGAAAATGAGAAGACGTAACCAAAAGGGGTAAGGGAAATTTTATGTTAAAAAAAATGTCGTCCACTATGTTTTTAAACGCGTTACAGCTGTACAGAAATTTAGTATTACTCAGGAACTATCTTTTTTCGAACTATTATCCACCACAAAATGGACGCGAAAGCTATTAAAATGTGTTCAGAGTTGATTTTTTTTTTCTAAACTTAAGTATATTTTAGGTTGCTTAGCTAAATAAAATCATCAAAAGGTAAAATAAGCTGATTTCCAACGAAGTTTTGCGCAAAATGTTTTAGTTCTTGGACCAATATAAGAAGTAGGAAACATAGATTTATCTTTCTTTGGATAAATGCTCATTTTAATAGGTCTGCAACAGAAAATTGCGAGGTGAATGAAGATTGTTTTAGCGATTCTTAAACTTCAGGGCAGTCATTTTCACATGAAACACCAAAGTGGGATGCCTCTTTCACACGAGCGAGGTGTCGCCTCTGTCTACCACTAGATGGTAAGTAATAATACATATAGTATGTAACTAATTTTGACCTATATTTACAAGTGTTATCTACAGTTGCTACGCACAGTGTATTTATACAATAATTACTGCTTAAAATATGGGTTAGATCTTCTCTTTTAAATCAGCTGAGTGACCAGCACCTGTGTTTTCTACAGCTCGTGTGAGCTGTATCGTGGCTCTAGTGAGCTGAAAGTATCGGCTCTCTTGAACCAACTCACGCGCGCTCGTCTGAAAGGGGCTAAGGGTACGGCCAGACTGAGCGAGCGAGCGACTAAAATATAAAATAGAACACATTGGTTGTAATGGGAGGTGGCCACACTGGAGTGAGCGAGCGAGCGACTGAGCGCGCGCGCTTGAAAGATAGAACTGGTTCTATTTTTCAAGCGCGCGCGCTCAACCCGGTAGTCTAGTTTACAGGCGCTAGGCAATATTATTGTATGTTGGTTCATTGAGTGCTGGGAAACTTCTCATTTTGACATGATATTTGACTTTTTTCTATCAGTGATAGGTTTAACACGCTTGCTATTAATGGCCCGGTGACCTGGCGGTCTAGGGGTAAGGTGTCAGACTTCTGTGCTGGCGGCGGGGTTCAATCCTCGGTCCCGGCACAGATTTATCTGATTTCCAAACCCTTCCTTCACCTCTGACAAGACATCTTGTGAATGTGGGGAATGCCAGGCCTCCACCGTGGTTAGGATTCCAACGTTAAACTATAGGTCCTTCATTTCATCTCACAATAACCCTACCATTACACATTAGCGTAAGTGCGTATAACCCAAACGGGTAGTAATACGCGGTGCTAATAATAATCTAACTAGGGTCCGCTAATTACACGCTCGCTCGCACGCTTGTCAGTCTGGCCGAACCCTTAGTCGTTCCAAATAGAAGGCCACTTTAATGTCGATATAAGAAGCCAAGCTTACTTAAGCAATGAGTTAACGGATCTTACTTTTATCAAAATTCTACTAAATGAGTAAAATCCTGAATTTTGGGTATTCTGACTACAAATTTGAAAAACGGGTATTTTGTTGATGTGTTTGCTCTAATTAGAAGAATAACTTCCTGCACTTATCCAGTTACCAGAGGAAGGTAATACAGCCAAGAGTTCATACATATGAAATACGTCATACAGTTCACAGTCACTTAGTTTCTATTTCTAATGTCATGCAAATTTTAAAATGAAATAAGT
>JBCFYV010000935.1:19039239-19085993 GCA_039000515.1 Timema cristinae
TTTCTATTTCTAATGCCATGCAAATTTTAAAATGAAATAAGTCCTGCCAACGAAATAAGCCAACATTTATTTTATATTAAAAAAAAAAGAGAGATCGAAACCATACTGGCTTTCTAAGTAAGCTTTCAACTTTATATTTTATGCACGCACACACAAACCTTCTAACGTAAGCAATATCTGAAAACCATTTTGCCCTACACAAGCGAGTGATCTCAACTCTGTAAGTTATCGTCCGCTTACTCAGGTCAATATAAAGTATGTTCAACCCCAAACAAGGAGGTAAATAGGGGGAGGAGTTGGGGACCCCCCAGAGGGCACAAATACACACATATGCACTCTCCGTCCAACCAATAATAATAATAATAATAATAGTAATAACACTACGTCTCTCTTACCCTGCTTTAAGAGAACTGTACCCGTGGTGTCGGTTGCTATGGTTACCGATAACAAGATTGTATTGCTAGGCAGCTAGAGCTTCCCCTATTTCCCTCCGGGGTTAGGGGGCTTGTGTTTAGGCCGTGTTCGTGAGTGTTGTGTGAGTGTGTGTGAGTGTGCGGCCTAGGGCTACGCGGTCCAGCAGAGCTGCACTGACGACACAAAAACACACGAGACAAACAAGATAACCTTGAAGACGTTTTTCTGGTAGGAGGGGTGAGGGGAAGGGGGACACTAACAGTTTACTCAAATATCTATATATCAAAAGTTGTTTTTAATTAGAATACAACATAAGCCAAGATAAAAGGATTAGAAAATAAGTGAAAAATCCCATCTAGAAAACTACCCGCAATGCGCCGAACCGGGATCCGCACACCAAAGCTTCCAGAAAATGGCGACCTTGTGAACTGTGAATATGAATCTCAACCGGGTCGTAAAAAATTGATGAGTCATTAGGATTTTTCAAAACGTTATTTTACTTTACTGTATTTAATAAAAGTTATTTTATCGGGTGTTAAAAGGTGTGGGCGGTGGGCTTTCAATGATTTATCCCCAACGTAATTGATGAGTTATGTTTGAGCTGGTTCCACTTGGCAATCCAAATAAAATGTTAGGACTTTTAAATACAAATATATTTCTATACAACTAACGTTCCTATTGGAATGTTATAAGAAATAATTTATGTAATAAATATATTTCAATGATTAAAATCTAACGTATTAAGCTGGATAGTTTTTTGAGGAGGGGGATAAACAACTTTATTAATTGTTCAGATTACTGTCCAACATCTTAGATCAGTTGGTAGAACATCTATCTACAGAAATAAGCATTACGGGTTTGAATCCCAGTTGAACCAAAAACAGTATATATGATTAAATCGTATCTTTTCTCTTCTATGACTTGAGGGTCGAGGTTTAAGGGGGAGTCAGTGTTTGTTCTAGAACTAAGCTAGTATATTTGTCATGAGTGGTTCAAAACGTGTGTTTAAAATATCATCATCAAAATATTAGGTTTTGGATGCTATTTAAATTGTATTATCTTATCTTATTAATATTATAGATGCGAAAGTTTGTGTGTTTGGATGTTTGTTACTCAAAAACGCCAAAACTGCTGAACGGATTCGAGTGAAACTTTGTACGTTGGTATAATAGTCCTGGAATAATAAATAGGACTATTCCCATCCTTTGATTTTAAATAATAATTAATATATGATTATAATGTGATTGAAATGATATTATTTAAGAATTTGTGATTTAATATTTTGTAAATAAAGTAAATAGTAGGCCTAATTAATGTGACGTAGTTTCATTCTAATAAATAATAAATATGATGTGATTTTAGCTATGTAGTTCAGAAAAAATATTATTTCGTTTATTTATTTATCTTACAAATTATGAAGGTAAAAATTAAAAATATATATATAATTGATAACTTAAATTATATATATATATATTTCTTTTATTACAAAATATTTAAAGGTGAAAATTAAGATGCGGCAAAATTATTTACAGCTAGAACTGAGAAAAACATATAGATATTTGAAAAAAAAAAGTTTGATTTATGACCAAAACAGTTTGATTAAAAATTAAAAGATTTTATCAATTATTGCGGGCGAAGCTGCGACGGTAAAAGCTAGTTTGTCTATAAATGTTTTAATTTACAATTTTCAAAGTCATTTCTATTCTTTATACAAACCTTGAATATAATTCCAACTAGCCATAGAACTATAATGTATTTTGTTATTATTATTAGCAACGCGTCTTACTACCCGTTCGGGTTATACGCACTTACGCTAATGTGTAATGGTAGGGTGATTGTGAGATGAAATGAAGGACCTACAGTTTAACGTGGAATCCGAACCACGGTGGCGGCCTGGCAATGTGTATTTTGTTAACTTAGCATTCTACCCGTTACAAAAGTCGGTGCTACCCTTCAGGATTGTGAGGTAGAAATAAGTAAAACATATTCCTGTTTGTGCACCCCTAGTTTTCACATAGTACGTAAGGAAAGTTCTATACTGTTAGTGTTATTGGTTTTGTAGTTTTCCCACGCAGGTGGTCATGCAGCTTAAGGCGTAGGAAATCGCTGTCAATCCACAGTATACATGTCTATATAATGCATGAAAATATTCTAAACCTTGAATAATAACTTAGGAAAATTAGATTATTTACACCTCAGGCATATTTTCTAAAATATTTATATAAATCATACAAAGTTGAATATTTTCATGTTCATGCGTTTGGCATCCTCCTGCACAAGCAATTACACATTTTAATATTTCAGGCTCACAATATGTGTGGTAACCAAACTAATGTTTTTCAAAGAAAATTATTAGTGCCAAGTTTTAGATCTATCTGTTTCTTGGTTCGAAACCCAGAAAGGTAGTCACATTATCTAATCACTATGGATGCAAAAAAAAAAGAGGCTAAAGTGCATACCCTAAAGATTTTCCTAACCACTTATTTCAAGTTTAAAATTGCTCGATTAATTGAGTTTGAAGATGCGCTTCCTAGTTGGCAAACAGTATGAGGAATTAGGCTGGACATATTTAAAATATAAAGCCTAGGTGTACACCTTGGGGTTTTACTGACTAGACCTTTCTATTTTTCTCGGTTTTGAAACTACACACACACTGAAGATAACGGGATTTATGACATCAAGATATCAATATACAGGCAACTCCGCTTTTAGTGAATCAATAAAGATCCATATATTTGGTTCACATATCCAAAGTTCACTAAAACCTAAATGTTTTTCCACTTAAGCTTAAGTGATGTGGTAGGGCCAAATTAACCAAATATCACAAACAGAATCAATTTTATTTAAACATTTTAATTAACATTATATAGTTGGTTGTGTGTTGTTTCTGAGTGTATTACTTTTAAATTAATATTTTCTATGAATCCTTCCTTCTCAAGAGTCTTCGTTTTTTAAACACCCGATTCGAAGCAATTCCCGTTCTATGTTGTTTGGTTTTGGAGTTATCCGCGTTATCTCATCATGTGATTTAAAGCATCGAACTCACAATACAATGTTAGGTTAAAGATAATATATTTGCTCACAATATTTCCTCAGCTATGTAAATATATGCTATATGTAGATTTTGTTCTCGTATTAGTGTAAAATGAACTAGTGGTCAAGCGGACAAAGGTGTCAGGCTAAAAAAAAAATTAGAGGTGATAAATAAGTACTCAATTTCACACTTCAGAGTTCTAGATTTTGAAGTAACCCAGCCAAGAGGGCAAGCGCCCTAGGTATGGATGGGTCTCAATACAGGTAAAAACATTTTTTTTAAATACGTCTTAAGTGCACATCTTCAGGCATCCTTAAGTTCTTTAGCAAATGTTCTTGGTACATTGCTATCACACAAATGTAGGCCCACATTAGATTTTACCTATACAATTATTTCCTTGTATACTCTAGAATGTAAGCCTTTTCCTCTATGTATCTAAATATTTATGTAAAATAAAATAAAATAAAATAAAATAAAATAAAATAAAATAAAGAGGTGTATTAAAAAAAAAAGAAAACCCGATTTACCTGCGATTGTGAATGCGAAACAACGAAAAAAAAAAAATTGTTTCTCTTTAGATTTCAGGTTTCAATGTATTATTTAATTACTCTATGAGTAGCTGTTAATTTGGCAATAAATAAGACAGAAGAAATTATTTCAACATTAATTAGAAGAATACAGCTATATTTTATCATGTAGTTTTAAAAAAAAAACATTTGAAAAACCATCAATTTTCTTGGAGTTTATTAGTAAAAAATTGTCTTTATGTTAACCAGACGTTCAAGTAATATTCACGCGAAATTTCACCACATTGGTACAATAGTATGGGCGTGATTGAGCAGTAAACAAACAACAATTAATTTTTATATATTATAGATTAGTGGGATTGTTCATGCGTATTTAAACACCTACTCTGGAACTATAGCACCCCTCCCCCAAACCTTTGCCTCCTTCCTACATGATCAAGAATGCAGCCACCGACAAAAAGTCATTGTGAAGGAAGTTAGGCTAGTTTTCTTTTCAAGCCATACAGTAATCTCCCCCAAGGTATTTCCCCAGTCGAGCGCATTGAGTTTTATTCCAAGGGAAGAAAAAAAAAAAGAACCAGTGGAATGGTACTGTAGGGGGTGGACACAGGAGGAGGAGGAGGTTTTTTTTATATTCGCAAAGGAATTTTTATGAACTACGCTAACGAGAAACGTGTGAATATTTCATGGGGATGGGACAAGGGTAGGTGGAAGGAGAGGGGGGGTGAAGGTGGAGAGAAACAGAGAAAGAGCTATATGTTCACGCTTATAAAGGGATTGTCGACTCCAATATAAAAGCACTAAGATAAATTTGTACAGATAACTGGGGAATACGATGATGAATGTGGTGTGAAAAACACGGACGTGCAGCAAAAAAAAAAAAAAAAAATGTAGAGAGAAAAACAAGTCATGTAAAAATATATATATAAGAAGATGAATAAAATAAAATTTTACGAGAATGTTTGGTAATCTTTGGACCTTATTTTCACTTCGTAGAGCTATAAAATGATTGGCTGGATGTTGTTTTAGCTATGAGGGGAAGGTAACAAGAGCATGGAGGAGAGTAATACATCCTAATGTGTGGAGAAAGGATACAGTGACGTACACATGTAACAAACATACAACGTAGCACATCCAAGGTGCACCTTGTCTTACTACCCGTCCAGCCTACTCGCGTATTTACACTAAAAGGATAGAGAGGAGGGTGGTAATATTTGGGGGGGGGGGGGGGTAGCGGCACAACTCTACACACGTATGAGAAGAAATAGTGTGAACTATTTAGTGCGTTCAAGAGTTTTTAACGGTTTTATTAATTATTATTTTTTGTTGGGTAACCATTAATTCTATTGCGTTTAACAAACGTTTGTTCTAAAATAAATATCGTTAAAGACCTTGTTTAGTATTGTTTTATTATTTTATTATCAAAAACCTCAAACGTCAGTAAATGAGTGAAAGAATGTGTTGGATGTTTCCTGCATTTTTTCTACTATTCGCTTGTGCTATTCACAATCGTTCCAGAGTAGAGGATTGTTAAAAAAAAACTATTAAAGAACAGGCTCAGGAAAAACCACCCGCAGTACACCTTGCCAGGATTTGAACCCTAACATCCCCTTCCCCACTGAACCAGACAAGACGAGAATAATGGCTTCGTCCACGTGTCCACCAGTGTTTGTGACCCCGATTCGAATCCAGACTACGTTGTTGGCTATAATATAGGCCCACACATCCAATTTACCAAAGATACAACTTTGTCAACGAACCACGATGGAGGCCTGGCATTTCCCACATTCACAAGTTGTGATTAATACACGTCTTATCAGAGGTGAAGGAAGGGTTTGGCAATCAGATAAATCTGTGCCGGGACTGAGGATTGAACCCCGGACCCCAGCACAGAAGTCTGTTTTCCTATATGATTCCGCACTCACTTCTACTCAACATAAAAGCGGGGGTCACTACCCTGCCCTCTCCCCCACCCTATGGTCAAATATGTCCGGAATCCTTATTGGTTTGAGGATGAGTGGTGAAAAGTAATGTATGGGTTGACAAATTGTCATTTATTTGTAAAATATGCTAGATATTATTTACAGAATGGGATGTAGTTTCATTAAGTTTAGTTTAGGGAAGTTAAAAAGAGTCCCCAGTTACTGTCAGTACCCTAACAGTCTCGACACTCCGCGCTCTTAAAGCGTACCTTCTCTGAGCTAGCGACCGTCCGCATTTTCAAAAAGTATCATCTAAAATGTTGTATTCCTACAAAGTTTATTAAAAAAAAAGAACCGGGTCACATTGTTGGTTCATCAAAATGTCCGCGAGCCGCAAAGAGCAATTAATAGGGACCCGCGAGCTGCCAGTTTGATATACATGGTCTAGGACAGGTTGCAAAGAGCAATGAATAGGGACCCGCGAGCTGCCAGTTTGATATACATGGTCTAGGAAGTGACAGGTTGCAAAGAGCAATGAATAGGGACCCGCGAGCTGCAAGTTTGATATACATGGTCTAGGAAGTGACAGGTTGCAAAGAGCAATGAATAGTGACCCGCGAGCTGCCAGTTTGATATACATGGTCTAGGAAGTGACAGGTTGCAAAGAGCAATGAATAGTGACCCGCGAGCTGCCAGTTTGATATACATGGTCTAGGAAGTGACAGGTTGCAAAGAGCAATGAATAGGGACCCGCGAGCTGCCAGTTTGATATACATGGTCTAGGAAGTGACAGGTTCCAAAGAGCAATGAATAGGGACCCGCGAGCTGCCAGTTTGATATACATGGTCTAGGAAGTGACAGGTTGCAAAGAGCAATGAATAGGGACCCGCGAGCTGCCAGTTTGATATACATGGTCTAGGAAGTGACAGGTTGCAAAGAGCAATGAATAGGGACCCGCGAGCTGCCAGTTTGATATACATGGTCTAGGACAGGTTGCAAATAGCAATGAATAGGGACCCGCGAGCTGCCAGTTTGATATACATGGTCTAGGAAGTGACAGGTTCCAAAGAGCAATGAATAGGGACCCGCGAGCTGCCAGTTTGATATACATGGTCTAGGAAGTGACAGATTGCAAAGAGCAATGAATAGGGACCCGCGAGCTGCCAGTTTGATATACATGGTCTAGGAAGTGACAGGTTCCAAAGAGCAATGAATAGGGACCCGCGAGCTGCCAGTTTGATATACATGGTCTAGGAAGTGACAGGTTGCAAAGAGCAATGAATAGGGACCCGCGAGCTGCCAGTTTGATATACATGCTCTAGGACAAGTTGCAAAGAGCAATGAATAGGGACCCGCGAGCTGCCAGTTTGATATACATGGTCTAGGAAGTGACAGGTTGCAAAGAGCAATGAAAAGGGACCCGCGAGCTGCCAGTTTGATATACATGGTCTAGGAAGTGACAGGTTGCAAAGAGCAATGAATAGGAACCCGCGAGCTGCCAGTTTGATATACATGGTCTAGGAAGTGACAGGTTGCAAAGAGCAATGAATAGGGACCCGCGAGCTGCCAGTTTGATATACATGGTCTAGGACAGGTTGCAAAGAGCAATGAATAGGGACCCGCGAGCTGCCAGTTTGATATACATGGTCTAGGAAGTGACAGTTTGCAAAGAGCAATGAATAGGGACCCGCGAGCTGCCAGTTTGATATACATGATCTAGGAAGTGACAGTTTGCAAAGAGCAATGAATAGGGACCCGCGAGCTGCCAGTTTGATATACATGGTCTAGGAAGTGACAGGTTGCAAAGAGCAATGAATAGGGACCCGCGAGCTGCCAGTTTGATATACATGGTCTAGGACAGGTTGCAAAGAGCAATGAATAGGGACCCGCGAGCTGCCAGTTTGATATACATGGTCTAGGAAGTGACAGGTTGCAAAGAGCAATGAATAGGGACCCGCGAGCTACCAGTTTGATATACATGGTCTAGGAAGTGACAGGTTGCAAAGAGCAATGAATAGGGACCCGCGAGCTGCCAGTTTGATATACATGGTCTAGGAAGTGACAAGTTGCAAAGCACTAGGAAAGTGAATCCCTTCTGGCTCTTCTCTCCAATTACTATGGTCAAAACTTGAGGTATTTAAATCCCAGAAAAGATTATCTTCCTGTGTGATTTTTGTCATAGCCAACTATAGTTTATTTCCAACTTGAGCGCAACATAAGATAGCCACAGTAACAAGCTATTATCTTCACTCGAGAGTGCTGATGTATTAATGTACCGACAGTGACTGATTTTACTTGCAATAATTAGTTAGGTAATTCTTGGCCAAACTCTGACAGAGGGTATTATACCGTCCTTTTCCATATCCCACTAGTGCAATAATGTGTATATACAGGGTGACTAAAAAACTTTCTGATATAGATTTAGGCTAGTTTGTAAGTTATGTGCTTATATTGGTCCAAATCAGTCAGTTCAGAAAGTGAGCGTTAAAACTAATAAGTAATAAAAAAGTTATTGATGTATTATTGTACTATGTCCAAGATAGGATGTATTGAGTAAGTTATTTATGTTTATTATGACATTTCCTGATTTTTACTCATTTTTAATTAAATTCCCTGACATCAAAGCATTCCCTGAATTTTTCAGGTTTTCCTTGTTTGTAGCCTCCATAGTATAGCCAGCCCATACAGGTACGCGATGCAACAAAATAAAATGTGGTAACATATTAAGGTTATCTACCAGAACCCCCCCCCCCCCCCCAAAGTTGTTAATGAATTGGTGTGGAAGAGCAAAGCTTAAACAGAATATTTAATATAGCAAAACAAAAAATCAAATTGCTCGAATATTTGGCTATATCAAAACAGTGTGTACCGTTTCATTTGTTGATATGGAATACAGACGGCCATTCACTTTAATAAAACAATATTTTGTTTACATTTACATAGTGCGTATATTACAAATAATTAAATGACCCGCAGCTTTTACATACAAATAATGTCAATGTTGGGTCGGTAAATAGGTTGGTAAAATTCCGATCTCCAGTTCATTAAAGCGTTAATCCCAAACCGCAACATTTGAAATTAAAAAAATTATTAATTTACATATACAGATTAAACATGCATTTGCATTCCATACGTGGAGTATTATAATTAGACACAAAGAGGTATTCAACCCAAATTATTTCTTTTTTTTCTTTCAAAAAGTAGCCTTATTACAAAATAAATCAAAACAAAAAATATTTTTAACCAACAATGGCCTTTGTGTTTGTTTAGTGAGGCGCGAAAAAAAAATTAAAATGAGTGGTTGAATTTAAAAACCGTGTGTGTGTGTAAAAGGGTGTGGGGGGTGGTGGCCAAACATAACCCGTTTATTAGAGCTGCCATGTTTGAAAGACCCCCCCCCCCCCCCCTTGGGGCACTCTGGGGTCAGTTAACCTGCCACTGCATATGTGTACACGCACACGAACGTTTTGATCATTTCAAGAATCGCCAGGCGATTTAGTGCGCTATTGTGGCGGAGCTGTTCCTAAGGCGGTTAGGAAGAGAGAGACCTACCTCAACACTTACATCCGGCACGCTCCGGCCAGCAGCAACTGGGGTCTCCTGAGGCCACAAGACCCCTCTCATACAACATGGGAAGTACCCCCTTATAATCTACTGCAAAGAAGTTATGGTAAAATTTCCATAGGAATAACCTTTTATCTGAGAGCTAGTAAAGTTACTAGATCTACTTTCCCGTATTAATTCGCCAAGTCATGCGATCTGTAAGTGTCACCTTTGATAGGTAGGCCTATTATTATATGTTCCTATTAAATTACACTAATTATGGAGCAAAATGAAATCATTGTAGAGAGAAAGCTAATAGTGTTGTATTATCTAAAATATAATTCCTATAAAAATTGGACTAACCACTCATTGAAATCCCTCAAGTGGTTTTGAAAGGCCGCAAATTAAAAGGTATATTTATAGTTTTCCGTGTCCAGGTCTCATATTTCAAAATTTAATTCAAAGTTATTTTGAAAACTATTTGTGAAAGGCATCTAAATCAAAAACATGTTAATTTCGTCACATCAAATTTTACAGATTTGAATATATTTTAAATATTTCTTTATGTCGTACATTTTGTGCTTTATGAATATCAACAATTAATATTTCTGAGTAAATATTGTTGAAGAGATTTAAAAATGTTTTCAGCTTTTATCAACACCAATTATATATTATGGCGAAGAGTCGTTGAATCTCAATACATACAAATAAAGTGTTGAAAGGACAAAGAAAATATTTTGGAAATACACAAAAAATATGAGCTATTATTAACCCAGAGAACAAAGTAGGTTATTCAAAAAACCAAAATAAAATTATAAGTGTTGGTTATATATATATACATATAGGATTAGTGTCAAGAGTCTTTATAGTGAAGGTAGTGTGGGCTCAGGTCACAAAAGTTGAGAAAGTATCCGGAGGTGGCAAATGAGCAGTCTACAATATGGTGCAGGTGACCTGGTGGTCTAGGGGTAAGGTGTCAGACTTCTGTTCTGGAAGTCCGGGGTTCAATCCTCGGTCCCGGCACAGATTTATCTGATTACCAAACCCTTCCTTCACCTCTGACAAGACGTGTATTAATCACAACTTGTGAATGAGGGGAATGCCAGGCCTCCACCGTGGTTCGGATTCCACGTTAAACTGTAGGTCCTCCATTTCATTTCACAATCACACAATCATTACACATTAGTACGTATAACCCGAATGGGTAGTAAGACGTGCTGCTAATAATAATAATAATAATAATAATAATAATAATAATAATAATAATAATAATAATACAATTGTGTACAGAGCTGTTATTGTGGAGAGGAGGAGCGCTCAGGTCACAATAACTGGAAATTGGAAAAAACACGGAAATGCGGGTACACATCTTCTACATATAACTGCTCTACCCTTAAAACCATTAGCTTAATTAATTAGTAGACTACATACGCATAAAAAACGAACGGGTAGTATGACGCGGCGCTTAAGAAAACATCTCAGATCAGTAGATCTGCGTTCTGGGTTATGTTTCAAACAAAACAATATTTATTTTTAAACCGTTTAACTTTTAACAATAACTTGGATTTGTTGTGACGGGGGGAGTGGAAGGGAGGAGAAAAATCTGGGGATGTTGGCCCATTAAAAATAACTAAGGCCAGTAGGGTCAGTTTGTTTTTTTATCTTCTTTCGAAATGTAGTTATAGTAACAGCTGTTTACTCAAAGTCTCATTACAGATTCCCAAACTCATAAAAGACACTTGGCTACTGAAACTGATCCTCGGAGAGTCTGGATCATGGTGAAAATAACAGATATTGCGACAGTGGCAAACGTACCGACGCTGCGGGATGTCTTTGACCAAGCCTCGGTCGGTCACACTTCATATGGCAGAAGCACAGGGGAAACTACTCTGTGAGAAAGATTTCTTGCACTAGCTACATTATTATTATTATTATTATTATTATTATTATTATTATTATTATTAGCACCGCGTCTTACTACCCGTTCGGGCTATACGCACTTACGCTAATGTGTAATGGTAGGATGATTGTGAGATGAAATGAAGGACCTACAGTTTAACGTGGAATCCGAACAACGGTGGCGGCCTGGCATTCCACCACTAGCTACAAAATGATATACTTTTTACTTTAGTTCTATAAAACAATGTGATAATATAAGATGATTATGTAATGAAAATTCATACCTAGTCTTTCCCATACTTACCCATTCAGACTATTCGTGTTTTTTAGCAAAATGTCTTTGAATTTGTTCGTGCCATTTGCTTATGTAATAATTACGCTAGTGTGTTAGGAATGAGTAAGGTTGAATTTAGCGGAAAAATACCCACGTTTTCGTGGAGGGACAGTGGAGACTCATTTACGAAAAGCACTCAGTACACCTGGCCAGGAATTTAGCCACAATTTCTCCCTCATCAGCATTTAAGTATATTGTGAGAGTGAGTGTGGTGGTTGTCTTCGTGTAAGTCATTGTTACTCTGTGATTGCTTTAGTGGGTAGAATCATACTAATTAATTCAGTCGGTAGCACGTTTCATTAATGAGTTATAGGTAGCCGATTCAATTCCTTGCACGACCTAAAAATGAATCAGTGATAAATTCAAGGCTTCTTCGTTTAAAATGATGAATTAACAGCCATTGGACTGGATATCGTGTATTGTTAAGTTTGTAAGTCATGTGCTGATATAATCAGCCAGTTCATAAAATGAGAGTTAAATACTATTAATAAAAATATATTTAATGTGGTTTAAATTACAGTAATTAAATTATTTCTTTTAAAAAAGGTGAAAAACCAAGCAGTCTCTTCCATTATTATTATTAAAATCATTTCTACACACGCAATAGCTCAATCCAAAGACCTAAAGGGCACAAAGTATTTCGCAAGGTCGCTACGCCATCCGATGGTGTTTTGTTTGCAGCACTTGCCAGCCTGGAACGGCCAATCTCGCCTGGGAAATAAAACTGCCATTTAACTGCATCTCTTCCTGCTACCGCTCCTGGGTTTTAACGGCACTTCCCAAACAAATGTACTTCTTTTCACCGGGAAGAAGAGGAAGAAAAGGGGAAGAAAGTCCCACCCTATACCCCTGATTGTTTGCCAAACAAATCCTGACCTAGTTACAAAGGGAATAGTTCCGAAGAATGGAGCAGAATAATGAATCCACAAGAATGTATGCCTTGATTTTGGTTGGAAGAACAGTAGAGAAAATTCTAACTTATTTTTTGTGGTCAACATTGAAAATATTCCACTATATTAGTTTATAGGTATTGGTATAATATATACACACACACACACAAAGTGACAGCTGCAGATAGCGATAGTAACTTTAGTAACAACTTCTACTGTTCTTGCTACAAAAATCATACTGTTTGTGTTGTTTATTTTTACGCCCTGCTTCTACCAGGTTTAGTTTATCTACTCGAACAGGATTATAAAGATGAACTTAATACAACACACATGCTATTCATATATCCACCTGTTTCGTTGGCCACGCTAACAAACATTAGACTCACATTGTACAAGCCATTGTTTGAATGGTTGGTGAGGGGTCCGTGTCCAACTAAGCGCACAATGAATGTGGGTTTTACACTCTCTCTCTCTTTGTTGATGAGTGTGCACGTTCTACAAACTGCCTTCCTAGTCACTTCCCCTTAGATTTAAACGTTAACAATTGAGCTAAAAACCTACCCAATAAAAAATTAGATGTTAGGAATAGGTAGAATATTTCAATACCTCTATAAAATCTTGCCCAATGCCTTGGCTCAGTCGGTTGTGCGCCTGCCTACTGAATCAAGGGTCCATTGTTAGATTCCCGGCATGGTTGAACAATTATCATTGGTAAAATTTGAGCTCTCTCTTTTACAATTACTGGACATTGCAGCCAGTTAATCAGAAATATTGTGATTATATAATCAGTCGGTTTATAGATTGAACGTTAACTACCCGAAATTAAAAATAGAAATAAATATATTGTAAATTTTTTAGAGTTTTTTGCAAAATGAAATTACGTATAGCTGTGAGCATGTAAACCAACTCCATTATATAAAGAGATTAATGCAAAATACACTCAACGAGCGTAATGTTGTTGAAATGTCGTCATAGCCTAATCATCAATGCATATCACATACAAAAAATTAGCAGATTCCCTGACAAATAACAGACGTATTTTTTTTAATGAGACCCATGAAAAAGATAGTAATAATAAAATATTAATAGAATTTTCGCCTGTTCCTTTTCAAATCCACAACAAAAATAACACCAAAAAAGATTTAACCTAATGAAATAATGAAACAACCCTCCCACCCCCACCCACCGATATTGACTAACATTTTTTAGCTATGTGCGATTCATCTGTGATAAAAAGAGTAAAGGAACCTTTACAAAAGCCGGGAGGTTTATTTTTATTCCAAGCGCGTACAGAGCTAGTCCGCCTTTAGCATTGATTACACCATGTATACCCCAGGGTCGTTATCGAAAATTGCTTTTTTCCCCCCACCCAACACACGTAAGGGGGAGAGGGGTTGTAAAGAGAGGGGTGGGGAGAGTTGAGCCGGCAAGCAAGCAAAGCAAAGGGTTGTTTGGATGTGGACGGTATAGAAGAAGATAGAGAGAGAAAGAGAATGATCGGGGGTTCGAGGCCCCGGCGGTGTTATCAGACCACAAAGACGAGAGCGGGGGTGCCACAGTTGCAACATGTCCCGAGGGGGGTTTCCAAACAGTCGACCGACGGGCAATTAGCGAAATTAAATTCGTGGCGCAGCGATACAGAGAAAAAGAGAGGCAAAGGAGAGAAAGCTTGCCAAATTTTAATAATTCTGAAACGGATCTACCCTGAAGCATCGACATGCACTCGAAACAGGGGTGAGAAAACCAGAACCAGTATATTTGCCTTTTTTCCCTGAGTTATTTAATGTGCACTTTCTAAGCCAAATAACTATTCTGGCATAAACATCGAAATATTAACTTTTTATTATTTTAGAATCGACAAAACATGCAGTCAGTACCCTGGCCGTCAATTAATCGCAGCGTATGTGAAAATTTCATTTCATCAATGATATCTGATCCTGGTCAATGATTGAACCCAGGACCCTTAGCTCAGGATGTAGACGTGCTACCTACTGAGCTAAGTCGTAAGGAATGAATATTTACCTTCTCGGTGAAAGGACAATAAACACTAATAATTATTTAGGACCAGGGTCTTGCTCTGTGGGCCATAAGACTAAAGTAGGGTTTCATAAAAAGCTACCTAAAACACCTTTAATGTTGGTCTTCGTATGAGAAACAATGAGGGGAGGAGGAGGGAGGGTGTAGAAGGGCAGGTAAGGTCAGAATGATTCGTTCTACGTGTTCAATTTTAAGTTCATAATTTATATTATTATAAGCACCGCGTCTTACTACCCGTTCGGGTTGTACGCACTTACGCTAATGTGTAATCGTAGAGTGATTGTGAGATGAACTGGAGGACCTACAGTTTAACGTGGGATACGAACCACGGTGGAGGCCTGGCATTCCACACATTCACAAGTTGTGATTAATACACGTCTTGTCAGAGGTGAAGGAAGGGTTTGGCAATCAGATATCTGTGCCGGGACCGAGGATTGAACCCCGGACCCCCAGCACAGAAGTGTGACACCTTACCCCTAGACCCCCAGGTCACCCATAATTTATATTAGTTGGCATAATTTGCATGAGAGGGAACCTAGATAAGATTGAGGTGGGAGGGTGTGTGTCCTGCAGGGGACGCGAGAAAAGGTAATTGTTTTTATAGTTTTTATAGGAAGCTTTTTTTTAAATAAATCAGATATTGCTTTTAAACAAACACAGAGCTTAATTTTCTTCACAGGGTGACAACAATTCTCGAACATCTGTTAAGGGTGTCCTGGAATTTTATGAAAACATTTCCTCTTCATTCAAAACATTTCTCCTTCAATGCCGCTATGCTCAGTCATGATAGATATTCAACAAATGTTGATATCACCATTTGAACAAAATTAGACTACTGAAGCAAAGTTTGATTTCTTTTGACATAATGATATAAACGTTATGGTTAGAAGGTGGAGACTAAGGCATGCCTCAAAAGATAAGCTTCATTTATCATTTAAATAACACAAAAATTAAGTATAGCCTAGTTAAAATACTAACTAGGCACCTACACCAGAGCAATTAAATAATTTTTAATGAAACTCAATTCCCGCCAATTTCTTCAAATTGGATTGTTTGATTACTTTTATTATATTCGTATTTAAGTAATACTATAACAAACAGTTTGTTTCTCATATTTTTTTATTAATATCAACCTATGCTAAGCAATCTTGAAAATTACAATTGTGCACTGAAATGGTCCGATAAAACAAAATTGCGTTAAATATAAATAAAAAAAACAAGATTTTTTTCCAAAATATACCTTATGCCGATGAAATTTAAGGTGTCGCACCTACCCCTGCATCCTAGAACTAGTCACCTCATGAGTTCCTCTCAAAGATCCCGTTGGGCACATGATTGTGAACTTTATTTATGTTACAAGAGTGGATGTCAAACCTTGTAATTTATTGACATAAGGTAGGTTAAAAAACTTGTGTTGTATATATTTTTATTTTGTAGTTATGTAAACTTAAAATAGGATATGTTTTAACGGAAGGTTCAAAATACGGGTTAGGTATAAAGCCAGGATAGCTGATAGGCATATAGGCTATATGACCTGCAATGGCTGAACGGTGCACCACGTCACACGTTCAGCTCAAACTTTAATATAATGGATCGTCACAAGAACTAGAAATATGTACAAAGTTTCAACCTTCTAACGATATTAGAAGTGACTGAAAAATTAGTCGGCAAATTTGATGACAGATGCATTGAACTAATAATATAAGGTATTTAAAAACATATAGGCTACTCTATCCATCCACTCTTCTTTACTTCCCTTATGAACCGTTTATTCCCTTAACATTTGAAGCGTCGGGCGTGTCACCATCCTTTGTACTTTGTACCCCCTGAGCCCTGCTGTGGAGCAAGTAGTCGTGTCCAGCGAGATACCTCACTCACTTCTATCGCCAGGGTACTTACCGCACAGTTCCAAGACAGCGAGAAGCAATGAGACTAAGTATTACTTCCAACCTCTTCCTACGGACACGATGATTCGCCTCAAGGGTTTGATAGAATTCAGAACAGCAGGACTTCAATTTTAATTCCCCGCCTACCTCGTGTTGGACTATAAATATATCGGAAACTGCGGTGTAGAGAGTATCGTAATTATTGATGGAAGGCGATCTGTTCCCGATTAATGAAAGACAAGATAGTATCTGTAACTAATAATAAATACGAAAATAGCCAACTAACTATTTGACATTAACTCAAAAGTTCATGGCTGCCAGAACAGAACGTAAGCTCGCCAATCGACCTCATCCTAACTTGACACCCCACCGTCTTCAAATTGATGTTAACATTATAGATGTAATATTTACAAAAGGGTCTTGTATCGTCAGGTTTCCCAACTAAAGTTATGTGTACGAGTACACCCCTGCTATCACCCATAAGTTTGGTGATTCATAAAAACAATAAAATTCATCATTGTGCAACTTTCTCCATTTTATTGTTTGTTCATTCCTCTTCGGTACAAATATATTTCTCAGCACTTTTCTTAAAAACTCTCAATTTATTATCTGCATACAAAGTGAGAAATATTCTACTTTACAACGAGAAAATTATATTGGTCGCTATATAAAAATTTAGCGTGCATTTTAAAACAAAGGCTTTCTTTTTTTCAAACTTTATACCAACTTGCATTGCACTTTTTAAAATATATTATAAAATCAAATATATAAAGTATTTTAAAAATGAGTGGCATCTGTCGAAAGTGACAGCTGCATAGTACATGGTTTGACGTATAGACTGTTTGGAAATATTATTTTTATGTGGTATTTTTTGTATAGTGGCTAGAACTTTACCTAATGGAGCATACAAATAATATATCTCTATTTTAAGTAGTTTTTTTTAAGAAAACACAAAAATGAAATATTTAATTACTTTTAAGTGCTACCTGACACCAAATCAAGGACTTATGGCTAGTTAAGATTATTAACCATACGACCTAGAGAAAGGAATTAACTCAAGAAAACAAAATAAATTAGTGTTCATAAATTTATATACATCGTGTTGAGCTCAACTGCTGAGGACAGGGAGATCTAGGTTCGAATCTCGGTCGGGTGAACTGGGGGGCCTAAATGGTATTCCACTCTCCCTCCACGCAAATGCGGGTTCACTTCCTCTAATTCAACCTTCCCAATTCCTAATCCATTAGCGTAATTAGTACTTAAAGCGTATAGCCCTAACGGGTAGTAAGAAGCGGTGCTAAATATTATTATTATTATTATTATTATTATTATTAATTTGTATACAAAAGTATTTGCAATTTTTTGTATTCAAATTGATTTTTTTTTCTATTTTACTAAAAAATGTTACCATAAAACAATGTAAAAAGTCTATTTTTCTTAATTTCACTGGTAATTAGCTAAGTTTTAAATCTAGATGAATGTTTTCGCATGCACAGTATTCCATAGTTTAATTAAAAATAAGAAACAAGATCACTTTTTAAGAGGGGTTGGGGTTGTTTTGGAAATTTTTATTTAAAGCCATACCAAAGTGCACAAAGGTGACCTGGTGGTCTAGGGGTAAGGTGTCAGACTTCTATGCTGGCGGCCGGGGTTCAATCCTCGGTCCCGGCAAAGATTTATCTGATTTCCAAACCCTTCCTTCACCTCTGACAAGACATCTTGTGAATGTGGGGAATGCCAGGCCTCCACCGTGGTTCGGATTCCACGTTAAACTGTAGGTCCTTCATTTCATCTCGCAATCACCCTACCATTACACATTAGCGTAAGTGCGTATAACCCGAACGGGTAGTAAGACGCGGTGCTAATAATAATAATAATAGTAATAATCACTCAAACTATGTATAGATAATTTGATTTAGTTTTAGATACCAGTTTAGATAGTAACTAAAATTTTCCAATCAATTCAATTATTTAAATATTGTGTACAAGTATTTAAGTATGTATTAGAATAATTTAAAAAAAATGTTGAATGTCGGCAGTCTAGCTTGCATCACGAGACATGAACCAATGTAACTCCAAAACAGATTTGGTAAATAGTCAGAAAATGATTTGGTGTCAAATTTGAACGACGCAGTGGAAAGGGAAAGCAGATTATATGTACACATTATAAAGTCCTAAGAATAATTTCTATAAACGAAAAGAGCTGTATACCTTCGTTCAAATATGTACAGTAGCCCCATGGCTTCTTTGGTGCTGAGTGACAGCTCACAGCTGACGGCTTTGAAAAGTTACCAGACCAAATTATGCATCCCTACGCCGAACCATTCATCTTCAAAAACATGTGTTTAGCAGCTGTCATTTCTGACGGTCAAAATTTAGGTATATACCTAAATGTTGATTGTCAGAAGTCAGCTGTGAGCTGTCAGTCAGCACCAAAGAAGCCACGGGACAACTGTAGTTACTGTTACTTCTCTACTTTGTCCACTTCTTCCAAAAATAATTTTATTGATTGATCCAACTATCTTTTACCTGCTTCGGTGGTTGTATGGTCTAAGGCGTCACTCTCAAAGTAAAATATAATGCCAATAAAAAGGAGATTGGGGTTCAATTCTCAGTCGTGTGTACGGAGGGTGGTTTTCCCTAAATGAGTTTAAATTCCTCCCCGCGAATGCAGATACATTTATCCTAAATTCAACATTCCTCATCCCAAACTCACTAACGCAATTAATACATATGAATATAACCTGAAAAGGTAGTAATACGTGGTCTAAATTTAAAAAAATCTTGTAACAGAGTCACAATGCAATTTTCCATTGAAACAACCTTATCTGACAGCTAGAAAAGCTACTGGAACTACTTCCGTGTATTTATACGCTGGGTCATGCTATCTGCAGCTGTCACTTTTTTCAAAAACGTAGATTACCAAAAAAAAATGTTGAGCATCGCTTCATACTATCAATTTGTTATCCGCATATTTAAGACTAATTACGCTAACGTGTTTGGGATAAAGGTTGAATTAGGAGGAAGTGTACCCGCATTTGCGAAATCTATTTAGGAACAAATAACCTTTGTACACTTAACCAGACTTTGAACACCGATCTTCCGATTATCGATAATCCAGTCTATTGGGTGAGTCGCGCCTTAGACCAGGAATGGGTGGCACGCCGAAATAAAAATAATAAAAACTAAATAAAACTTTTCCTAACGTTGTATAATTTTACGAATTCAATAATATTTCTACAGCCATGTCATTTTCATGTCACAATGAACTTTGGGTAGTCAACGGTTAGAAATCGTCTTGTGTTCTGTTGAAGGCAAGTTAAGAACCGATAAATAACTTGCCTGACAAAAATTTTCCTCCTGAAAGTTTAACATTAAATATTTTTTATAATAAGTTAATGAATTTAATATTGTCTAACTTTTAACAATTAAATTAATTTTTTCTTACCTAAAATTTAGGCATTATTAAAACATCATTAGAATTATTTTATTTCATAATATTCAACAAGTTTTGATTTTAAATACTCGTTAATAAACGTAAATAAGAGGTGGCATCACTAGATTAGTTCAAAATTCAGCTGGTCGCTAAATGACACACTGGTAGGAAAAGTTTAACCATCCCTGGTTTTGGATCATGCGGCCACCGAAGCGGGTTACTTACTAAAAAAATAATATGGTAATATAGTAAAATGTTATCAATATAGAACACCAAAAAATGTATTTGTATTTTCTATAAGACCCTTCCTGTGGAAATAGAGTAGCTATATCTATATATAAAAGATTTCAATATTTTCAACTACCTCTGTTATGAAACGAAGATCTAATAAATACTATGCCCATATTAATCTCCAAACGACAAGGGCTGATACATAAACCAATTCAAAAGTCTAGGATTGCTTGAGATATATATTTCCTTAATCTAAACCTGATCAAATCTCAAAATAAAATTTATGACAATTCATGGGTGTGGCACTACGCCCTCTTCAGTAAAAATAAAGGGCTTGTTCGTTACCAAATTTATTTCATCCCCCTTTTGTGTCCCACATGCTACAAATTTAGTTTCTCTTCGTCTCTCTCTTCTTTTTCTACTTCTAGATCCATGGTTGCGTCTTCAAGACTTGTAAGTTATGTGGGCCCAGTCAATTGCAAACAACACCCTCCTACCCCCACTTTTTTCTTCCCCTGAAACCACTCCTGCCCCTCCTTGACGCCTCGAGCCATGGATTAGTAAAAAACGGACGCTCCCTTAAGTTAGGTGAATCCACAAAACAACCAGATCCATTCGACTTATATTAAGTATATCTTAACCCACTTCAGTGGACGCATGGTTTAAAGGTAGTGGTCGACAACCACGGGCCAGAACCGACCAGACAGTTGATTTTATGTTCATTAAAATAGACCAAAAAAACTTATTACTGTATTTGAGATAGGAAGTTAAAATTTTGCTGCCCAATGTGGGTTTTTTTCCATTAGGCTCCACCAAAATGTGTTTATACTCATATTTGAATCTCGGTCGGGTGGACTAAGGGTGGTTTCTTCTTAATTGTGTTCAACCCTCCCACCATGCCAATGTGGGTACCTTTCCTACCCCTGGCACATTAGTGTATTTATTTATTTAGCGTATGGCAGTACATGGTACACACCAAAAAACATTAACCAATACAGAAAACATTAAACATAATATAGAAACATTAATAAAAAAACATATATCAATATTTAGTCTGTTCATCTAGTATATCGCTTCTGAGGGGAGCCCGAAGAAGTCTTTCATATCACCTGTTTATGCTGTGATAATGCAATATGTGTTGGAAGGCTTGGCGTACTTACTCACAGCTACTAAATGGATTGCGCCATTTGAGGAGAGAGAGAGAGTCACTACATATGCCATGGCTTGTGCGTATGGTGTCGCTCGATCATATGCGCCGTCTTAAGGCCCTGCCTACCCATAAATGCACGGTTCTAAACAAAAGAATTTAGAACAAAATATATTTAATAATTCAACCTTGTTGTTTTTTATTTATTTTAGTAACATATCTGAGCATCTTTCATAATTCTTATGGAATTTTCAAACCATGCTAAAAATAGTTATTGAAATAATTTCATTAAAATGTTTCCATTTCAATGCATTTTAAATGGGATAACAAAAATTATTAATGGATTTATTTATTTTCTTTGTACAATTAAGCTAGAGTGTTTGTTTATAACATACTATTTAATGAATAATTTCTTTTTCTTTTTAGACATATTTTTTAATTTGGGTTAGCTTCAATAATCACGACGATATTGAGCTCTAACGACTCCCAAGTCGACTCTCTAGTCAAAATACATGGTTTTAAATACAACTTTTCCTTCTGCAACTAGTTGTCTTAGCTGATAATAGGTGCCGTTAGTATGATCATTACCCATTTACAAGCTAGTATCATTTTGCAAGCGTTGGCTAACCTGCTGTATCGGAATGCAGGCGGCAATGGAGGGTTAAACTAATCTCTGTGACCTTCTTGAGTCAAAGAAACATTAATACCATGTACGTTAGGATAAGAAGGGCCAATGTCCAATTATGAAAATTTGCGTAATTAAATATAAACAATTAAACATCTTAATATATTCAGTAACTAAAATACTCACAAAGTCTTCCTGCTGTGTGAATAAATATACTTGGTCCCTACTTACTTCAATGAGAGTATTACTCTAGTGATACATTATTTTCAAAGAAAAAACCACACGCTTCTCCATATACAAAGTTTTATGACATTAGCCCTTATTTAACTGAGGCAGTAAAACATGTAAAATTCTTCACTCTTATCTTATATTCTTTCTTGAGTTTTCTCATTCTTTAGCACTACACGTTGTAATAATAAGTGTTGATATTTAAAGTAAATGAAAACTACTGTAAATTGAATTTTTAATCCACTATTATAATAAATGAAAATAAACATTCCTGCTCATATCAAACATAGTTATTTTAAATAAAGTTTGGTCTAAATGTAATTTGGAGACGTTCTCAGTATAATTTTATATACTAGTTTTTATTTTACTGTCTAGGATTTGACCCTCATTGTACTTTGGAATAAGTTATTTTTCAAAAAGTTAATGAACGAAGTTTTTGGTAGTCAAGATGTGAAAATGTTAATTTTATTTTATTAGCGTGTTAAATGTGATTACTTTTAATTTGAACCTGTTGCATTCTCGCAGTTTGTGCGCTCGTTTTGGAAGAAATGTATCGAATCCCGAACAATAAGTACCCACGGTGATTACTTTTTATATAATTAACAATATGTGACCTTTTTGCTTTCGAACAAAATCCAATGGATTGTATAAATTTCGAGGTGGAGAAGTATTTACAAAATATTATTTTATATCCTTGTGAATAACAAGTTTGTTAAGAAAGGGCACACAAAGAAAATCAAAGATATAATTGATTATTTAACTTCTTGTAGTAAAGGGTAAGTTTTTTTAATGGTATGCATATTACTGGCGCTTAGGCTATCTGTATCTACTAATTTAAGTACAATGGATGAGCAGCGATACTATTTTATTCACTGTAGAAATAATATCAAAATTAAGATACAAATAAATACTTCTATATAACAATGCAGCGATTATTCTGATATTTCAAGTACTTTTTTTTTAAGAAAAGCTCTTAGCTGAAAGTAAATGTTACTAACACTCTGTAACGCACTTATTGTATGTTCAAAATCTCTTGTGCCTTGGCCGAGTTCGTATCACGCTAGTACTAAGTAATTTCAACCTAACAGGGAATCGAACTAGTCAAGTTATTGAGCTGATTAATTTACGCACTCAGTGCTCAGTCATAGCACTTTAGCAATATTGACCACGACATGAAGCCGATGATAAGTAAATATATATTTAAAACCATTATAATTAATGAACTTTTGTGTTCTCTATGCCATAAAGTAAGTAAGTAAGTAAGTATTTGATACCCGACCACCTCTGTTGTATAGTGGTCAGATTTACTGGCTTCAGATACTGAAGTCCCAAGTTCGATCCCCAGTGCCCCTAATTCTGTCTGTGAAGCAGTGGGTCTGAAACGGAACCAAAATCAACCTCGTGAGGACAAATGAGCTACTTGAATGAATAAGTAGCGCTTCAGTCTAGAAAACTGAGATAGAAGTCTGGAGGGCTCGTTGTGCTAACCACATGGCACCCTCAGCTTGAAAATGTTGGCCCTATATTTGCCAACATAAGGCAGCCTCTCGATTGGTATAGCCTTGCAGGCTGACACCATGGAGATATTACTCAAGTTAAACTCTACCAATAGGATAAAAAATTATTCCCAAAAATATTTATTTCTGGAAAATTGTGTAAATCCTATAGATGTTTGAAAACTGTAAACACCGTATTAAATAACAGATACCCACTTCAGTGGCTGAGTGGTCTAAGGTGTCACTAGTGTTAAATGGGCCTGCTGATAGCGGAGCACTTGGGGTGCAAATCCTGGTCGAGTCTATTGAGGGTAGTTTTTCCTAAATTGTTTCCCCATCTTCCAAAATAAAAATGCTGGTAGATAACCTCTCAAATGCTTCTTTCCTCATTACCACCCAATTAGATTATCATATATGCGTATAACATGAACAGGTAGTATGACGTGGTGATATCAGTAATAAAAATAACAGATATATTTATTGTCAAAATTGTTATAGTCTTCGAAATGAAACTGCTTTTAAAATATGTTATTGCCTCCTTAGCCTTTAAATTTTAAAAATTAGCCAAAGCACAGTGGCCAAATTTAGCACATTAAATTTTAGCTATTTTTTTATTTTACCTGCTTACTAATAAACTCAAATAAATGGTACGACAAAATCGTAGGCTACATACTCAATCGTATAGGTTATTTATTATAGTTAGTGACAAAACCTTCAAAAATAAGTTCTCTAATTTTACCTTAAATAAATTTTTCTCTGATAAATAAGTGTACATTATTATTTATCACTACCCTCACCAGATATTTATTTGAAAAAATTTCAATAGTGGTACAACAGCATTAACCTGGAGTCACGTGACACTTTGATATGCTAATTACTCAAAATGGGTACGGGTACAAAACTTTCTCTTTATGGTACAAAACGGTACAGAACTAGTACAAAACTTTGGCATGAAAAAGTTCAAAAGTGGTACAACAGCATTAACCTGGAGACACCACTTTGATATGCTAATTACTCAAAATGGGTACGGGTACAAAACTTATTTGTGTTACAAAATGGTACAAAACTAGTACAAAACTTTGGCATCAAAAAATTCAAAAGTGGTACAACAGAATTAACCTAGAGTCACCACTTTGATATGCTAATTACTGAAAATGAGTACGGGTACAAAACTTATTTGTGTTACAAAACGGTACAAAACTATTACAAAACTTTGGCATCAAAAAAAGTTCAAAATCAAAAGGGGTACAACCGCATTTACCTGGAGTACGTGGAGTACTCACTTTGATATGCTAATTACTCAAAACGGGTACGGGTACAATACTTTTTCTTTCTGGTACAAAACGGTACAAAACTAGTACAAAACTTTGGCATCAAAAAAAGTTCAAAATTAAAAAGTAGTAAAACAGCATTAACCTTGAGTCACCACTTTTATATGCTAATTACTCAAAATGGGTACGGATACAAAACTTTGGCATCAAAAAAAGTTCAAAATTCAAAAGTGATACAACTTCATTAACCTAGAGTCACCACTTTGATATGCTAATTACTCAAAACGGGTACGGGTACAAAATTGTACAAAACTAGTACTAAACTTTGGCATCAAAAGGTTCTAAATTCAAAAGTGGTACTACAGGTTAATGGACGTCTAGCTGACTGGAATGAATAAGCTAATTTTTCTGCTCGAGAGTGTGATTGTATCTTGCTTGACGTTATGTCTCCCCACGTTTAGTCAAACTTGGTCGCCTACACACTTTACGGTCCGGTACTACACTTCTTATCTCTCTCAATTCTTGGAAAAAAAGTTGCTTTCTGCCTTTACTGATTACCAGTCGTGGTCGCCAGTCTCCCAATTGTTTAAACAAACCAGTAGTTCTGCCAACCTGATGGCTGGAATCCACCAGTTTGTATAACGTTAGCAACGCCATCTATTTTAGAGCTGAAAGCTCAATACGCCGCCAGGGAGGGTAGGCAGGGCCTTAAGAGTGAAACCTGCTGGCTTAGCTTATGTTGGAGTTTGTCTGATCTACGTTTGTTCCCATCTCCAGTGCATATAAAAATCCTCATGGATATGATTTTCAGCAGTTTTAATTGTTGAGTGTCTAGATTTAAGTCTGCCCCATATAGCGCTTGAGATATATTCGTGAATAGGAAGGTTGGGGTTAGCCACGATCTTATACTCAAGGATTAAAGCCTCTTGACCTCTAAGATCTGACGGCAGAACGTGACTTAAGTCAGGAGCCAGAAGTTAGGTGTGATCTTTAAGCAGCCTGTGATGATACACTTTGTTGAATTGAGCTGGGTGTCCAGTTTACAGATGTGGCTGCTGTTCAGCCACACCGGAGAACAATATTCTGCTGCGCTGTAGAATAGTCCCAAAGCGGAACACTGAAAAGTAGTCGCTATCGAGCCCTCACGTAGTTCCTAATAGCTTTTGGTGCAAGCAAGTTTGGCTGTGGTAATTTCCAAGTGCTGTCGGTAGCTCTAACAAAGATTGACGCCCAAGTACTTCAGGCTGGGATTGTATCTAACAGGTCATCCGTTAAAATATCTGCATGGTCGATGATTGGCGAGTTTATTACTCAGCTGGAAACATGAGCATTCCGATTTACTTGGGCTAGGTAAGAGTCGCCACTTTTTGCAGTATTCTCATAAGACTGACAGGTTGCCCTTCAATGTTCTCTCGGCTACCTCTAAAGCCTTACCTCAGATTCCTATAGCCAGATCATCTACATAAAAAAATTCCTGCTGATACTTTCTGGGGTATCCGTGGCGCATAATTAGTACAGTAATCCCCATGGCTTCATTGGTGCTGACTAAGAGCTGCTAAACACATGTTTTTATGCAGATCATATGGTTCGACGTAGGGATACATAATTTGGTCTGGTAACTTTTCAAAGCTGTCAGCTGTCAGCTGTCAGCTGTCACTCAGCATCAAAGAAGCCATGGGGCTACTGTATATATGTGTATAGCCCGTAAAGGTAGTAAGACACTGTGCCCAAGATAAAAAAAAAGCCTATATTTTAATTGCTAAGGTTTAGTTCCACACTAGCTGTATAGTGATTTTGTAAGGCGTCTTAGTACCAGTTTGAGCTATACACATACATTAAATAAGCTAATGGGATAGGAATGAGAAAATGTACCTAAATTTGAGTCGAGGGAAAGGATGAAACTATCTAGGATAAAAGCACCCTCAATACATATTACCGGGATTCTAATCCCAAACTCCCCATCCTTGGTAAACCACATCATGACCTATATTCCACGTGACCTCGTGTGAGAGCTATGTTTAGGGATTTTAGCAAATTCAAATTGAACGTACACAATGTAGTTTGTTCAATGATGCGTTAAAACAGCAGAGCCATTTTCTCTTGAGAGCGCTTCCCCAATAAAGTGGCAGGAGGACCAACTAGAGTTGTAAAGTACCATGATTTGAACCCGGGTGTTGTCAGCAGTCATTTAGTATTTGCGTTAAGATTACTCACTATATCCAGGTATTACAATTTCTGAATCATAAGATCAGTTTTAGTTGTACGTGGTGGGGCATAACTTAAGGTAGTTTGAAAGTCGTGTACTGTTATCAGAGATGGTTTAAATTTCAAGACAAACCAAATAGCATTTTAAAAATCCTCCGAGACCATATTATAGAGGAATGATTAAAAATCATAATTTTGAAAAAAAAAAGAGTGTTTTTCCCTTGTGCTTTTGACGGCCGTGATCCACACCATCCAGTATATCTGCCTATTACTCCACTCAATGAGTAGAAATGAAAAAATGTTCCAGCATTTACGTGGAATGGAATTCGCAATCCAGTCTATTGTGACAACACCGATGCATTTTTAATTATTTTTTTGGGCTGGATGAATAATAATCTGAACCCGCTTCGGTGGCCGCACGGTCTAAAGCACTGCTCTAGCAATTTATTAGATTGCCAATGACAGAGATTTAGGTTCAAATCTCAGTTGCGTGTATTGATGGTGATTTTACCAAAATGGCTTACGACTTTACCTCTACACACAGGTGGGTTCACTTCCTCCAAATATAAATTTACTCACCACAAACACCATTAGAGTAATTAGTACATATACGTATAGCCTGAACGGGCAGTAAGACACGTTATAAAAAAAAATCTGCTTATAAAATGTTCAATTGTATAGAAATTTATTGGACTTGCATGAAAGCTTTATTATAAATTTAATTTCAAACAACTGATAATGTACACCTAGCCATGAAAAAATTTAATGGTTAAGTGTGTGAAACAGTAAATTGACTACTTTTCCACACACACAAAAAACTCTGTTAGTGGCATGAATATGATCGAGTATTTTGAATGTTTAGTAGATTTATATACATAGATTTTTTTTTAATGGTATCACGTACTTCATCAATAAAAGGCGAGTTGGAACTATGAGCTTTTCGGGACGTCTCTTTACATTGTTCGACAAACAATTCAGTATTCTAAAAAATATCGCATAACATTTTGCGACGAAGAGTCACATTTTCATCGTGGTCAAAGGTGACTCCCATGAAAAAAACCTGACAGTTTCGGTGTGTTATAAACCTGCACCTTGTTCTATAGAAGTGACATGTTCAGTTTTTTATAGGATATCCTTCAATATTTACAATTTACTCTCTGGTTTTTGTTTTTATTCACCAAATTTGAAACTGTATTTTAAATTAAAACAGTTTAACTCAGTTAAGTAATAAAATCTATAATTTCGTTTCATTAGAGGAGTTGAGGCTCATTTCCAAAGTGTAACTTGTGAACACAGCACAAATACTAATTTAAACTTGTGAAACACACGTCATAAAGAACAGCCTAACTCCCCCAAGTGTTAGAAAATTGAATATTTCATTGACTGAAAGTAGCGACGTCATAACTTGACCATTTGGCAATTTTTTATGTCCGTTTTTTCAGCAATATCTGATAAATGCGTGAACCAAGACTGAATATCGGATGTACACGTTTTTTTTTTCAGTATGTTTATCCGTAAAAATGTTGTGACCAATAAACTTTTTTATTATTATTATTAACACCGCATCTTACTACCCGTTCGGGTTATACGCAATTACGCTAATGTGTAATGGTAGGGTGATTGTGAGATGAAATGAAGGACCTACAGTTTAACGTGGAATCCGAACCACGGTGGAGGCCTGGCATTCCCCACATTCACAAGATGTCTTGTCAGAGGTGAAGGAAGGGTTTGGTAATCAGATAAATCTGTGCTGGGACCGAGGATTGAACCCCGGCCACCAGCACAGAAGTCTGACACCTTACTCCTAGACCGCCAGGTCACCCTTTTTTTTTTAATCTCGGTTATATGAATTTTAAATTTTAAAAATATATCGATTATCTACAGCATATTTTTGTGAATTTTGACATGAATTGTGAGACTGACGTATTATACCACGTGAACAATAGTTATTCTCTATTTATATAATGTACTATTGAAGATAGTTTAAATCATTTGTTTCCGGTCAAGCTTGATCACCAAGGGAGAATGTCAACCAAGGTGAAATCTTCTGTATGTAATAACAGTAAGAACGTGACATAATTCTTAACAATGTGTACTTTTCACAGAATCGCTAGTGAATAATACTACGCTATGAAAAAATATTTATTGCAAAATACGATAGGTTATTAATTAATGCCTCAATACACTTCCAGTAAACTCCGAACTCATCCCTCCCTTGTTTTCGGACCACCAAGAAATTTATTAAGTAGCACTTTTAAAATCGTCTTTGAAATTTCACCCAAAGCCAGGCCTAACAATTAAGAAAGTGCATCACACGCCAATCAACTATAAAACTGAACATTGTTGGAATATTAAATGATATTTGGATAAAAATTGCATCGAAAAGGCCGCTTTTGACCATTTTAGAATGGTTTCTTGGATAAGAAGTGTGCACAAATCTTCATTCTTTCATAAATGGGACATACTGTAGCTATTAACAAGAAACTTTGTCGTTTTAAAAATATAAATATATATATATATATATATATATATATGTATCGTGTCTGTATGTCTGTAGAGCTGAAACAATTGGATGAATTTCTTTCAAACTTTAAATTTATTTGTTATATGGCCAAAAGCCTCTAGCTCTAAAATTAAGGGTTGTTTATTTATGACCAATTTTTGAAGAACTCATACAATTGTCAAAAATGTATTTACCAATTTTGTTCAAAATCAATATCTTGAAATTGTTTCATATGATAAATAACACCATATTCTTGTTTTACAGAGAAAAACTAATTTAAAGAGTAGAATGACAAAAAAAGAATTTTGAAAATTTTATTCCAAACTATAATAGACCATATGAGAATGTATGGAAGGCTGTGTCGTATGTAACAATATGTGTAGTATTTAAGATAAACTTTCTAAACCATTTGATTATACCTGCACACAACTTACAAACTTGTTTCTAAATTTATGTAAATAAGCAAACTCAAGTTTTGATCGTGATTTACAAAGAAGGAAAACCATTAAATAAAGTCACAAACTTACCTCACCCCCCAACACGCTGTATATATATATATACACACACACACACACATACACACCCATAAAAGGTAAGTGGGTAACCATTTACGAAAATAAGCCTCCCTCAGTACACCCCCTGGGCGGGATTCGAGCCCCAACCTCGTCCACCCCGGAGAACCAAAATAAATGAGCTTGACTTCATATAACTTTCCCTCCGTGACGAGGTAAAAAGCCACACAGACTAGACATATTACTTTGGTTATGAAAACCAAGAACTGCCACTTCCTCGCCATCCTTGTTTCAAGCCCACCCCCGCTGGAGAAAGTTTACGTCGAGAGAGTGTAAGGAGCTAGCAATAAAACTTTCACCCTTCACCACATTACCCCCTTCCTCTCCCCGTCAGCCATTCCCAACCCTTTTCAATGACTTGTCTAACCATTTGTCGCCGACAGCTTCAAACTTGAAAGGGAATTTATATCTCGGAGGGAAATTTCATCCGATAGCACGAGGGAGGGAATCAGGGTGGGGAACTTTGTACGAGGCGACAATATTCCTGTTCCTTGTACAATTGAAAATTCCCTTTGTATGGCTATACGTTGTCTTTTTTTTTTTCTCTCCAACTCGGTGTACATTTGCGGTTGGAGTGAGAAGAAAAACAGTAAATATATCAAGAGAAAATCCTGAAATTCTGTGGTGGGGGTGGTGGGAAGAACAATCCTTCAGCAACATTTTAGCTTTGAACACAAATTTGCAAAAAAAGATCTAAAGTAGTATTGAAGGGAACTTGAGTTATAAAACTTTTTCGTAACAAATAAACAAAATCTTGCTCAGTGGATACGTTTGGTTTATTTTTTCACATATTGTAATCTCAACAGCTCTTATAATATTTGTCAAGAGTATGGAGTCATTTGACCAGAAAGTATTTAAATGAAGATACAAAAGTGCTGGTCAAATCACGTAATAACCGTGCCCAGGGGGGGCACAGACGAGGGGGGTCAAGCAGGACTGGACCCTCGCCTGACGAACATGAAGTAGCCTATGAATAAAATTTTAATAAAAAACAATGATTTATCAATGTTAAATCACATTGAAGCAGGGGTTGAAAATAACCCTATATCTCAATACAGTCTGCGTATATATAGCATAATTAAGTAATTTGTAATTTGTTAAAAATATGAGTCTTATAAAGAAAATGAATTGGATTGACTGTTGACCTTTAACCTCTTTACTTTGAACCCCCTCCTAAGAAGAATTTCTGTGTGCATCCCTGGCCATGACAGATATTCAAAACCCACATTTTCATTTCACCAACAAACCAAACCAGATGAAAGTAAAGTATTTTTTCACGTGCAGATAATATATTAATATTACATCTCACATCAGTAGTTTGACGTTAAGATTCGGATGGACATCAAGGTTTTGCAAATCTCTCTTTCAAGTAGTTCCATGTATTATCACCTGACCTCACTAGAGGTGCGCTACTGTAGCTATGACAGTCACCCCACCAACCCCTCTCCCACTCTATACTTCACTCTTTCAGAGAGTCCTTACATTCCACTGCCACCCCTCCCCCTAATCTTTTCAACTTTGTTGCTTGCTACCCAACAAAAGACACGCTATCACCGATGTACTCTCCAAGGAGTGATGCCGAGTTTTGAGCCACAATCTCGGGGTTTTATATAATGACTTCCAAAGTCAAAGGGCAAGGGCTTGAATCCCTTTCAAAGTATAATTTTTCTGAGCTACCTTAGGAAATCATTAATTACAGTATATTGTAACATATTTATTTAGTTTATCTATTACTGTAGAAATATTTATAAATATATTTTCTTCCCAATATTAATATATATATATATATATAGAGCCCTTGCCTTTAGTTTTTTCAGACAATCACTACTTACGCTAATTATTTAAATTTAATATGGTATAAGGAAGTTATAATTAAAATAAGTGCACCACAATTTGTTTATACATAAGATAGAAAAACCAAAGTGAAAACCACATTTTGTTCCAGGTGATAGGCTGTTAGAAAATATTGGAAATATCTTTAAAAAAAAGGTGGCCAAAGTTATGCGAAAAATTGAAATTTGTTAAATTTTATTTTATTTAAATAGGATTTGCATACTCCACGGCTACCTCTCTTTACAAATAGGCCCTACTGTTAAATTTTTTGAACAGCATACTAACATGAACGTTGTATACTAAAATCTAAAAAAAAAGGCATTAAAAAACTTTGTAACCCATGTTTCCATTCAAAATCATAAATTTTATTATTATATGATTATAGGCCATCTAGAACTAAGTTTTTTAATTTTTGTTTCTACGTTCAACACACAGGTTAGTAACAGCTTAATGTGATTGGGTAGAGATGAGGAAGGTAGCTAAGAGGAAGTGAACCACCATTTGCGTGAAGTGAATATGGGAAAACCAGAGTGATAAATCACTTGGGGAAAACCGTTAAAGGTGTGTATATATATATATATATAAAAACGGGAAACCCCCTTCAGTTCACGAAGGTTAGATTCGAACCTCGACCACCCCATATGTGGTGTCTGTTTTGCTATAAACTAAAAAAAAATTGACATTTTGTCGCGTCCGTACTTTAACCACCATTTATTTTGACCAACAATTATTTTGATATAAAATCTGCAAAATCACTTGCCTTTTCTTTCATCCCCTACACTCGCACTTTAATCCCCTTCTCGCACTGATAATTGCCAATATTTATGTTAAGATCCTCCCCCACCCCCCAAGATAAAGCTGGCGATGACACAGATGGGGGATAGGGGGAAAATACGCCAGAGAATACGAGGGAGAGGGAGTTATGCTTTTAGCCCTTTGCAAAGCTTGGCTAAAACACTTGAACAAATTGGCCCTTAGACGCCACGATAAAGAACCCCATTAGTTCTCTATTATAATCTTGTATGATTATCGAAATACGAACACAGGCTCGAAACCCCACACTATCTTCCCCTCTCTCTACATCTCTTCAGCCTATCCTTGACCTTGGCAGCAGCCAATAAGAACGCGCCTCTTCTTGAAGTGGTGTTTACTTCAATACTTGGTAAAGAAAACATATGGTAGTTTGGCTTTTTCCGAAAGTTTAAAAGTTCATTAAGAAAAAATAAGGACTTCGTATTTGTCGGCCTTGCAAATCAGTTTCGTCATGAGTCGGGTAGAGTAAAGTTACACCACGTCATGTGGAAGTGACAAAACAAGTCTTAGAGGAGGATGAATACGGAAGAGCTATTAATAATTTTTAATAAAAACTCCATACCTACCTCATGGGATGTCCACTCTAAGCCTGTGTGTAAATTCAACAGAAATAGACAATCCAAAAGCTAAGTTTCGCTAACAACTACAACCATTTACTAAAACAAACAAGGATTAGCTCCAAGATAGTATTTGAGTGTAAGAAAAAGACGAGTTTTCAATTGAGAATAAGAAAAGGACGAGTTTCTAATTAAGTCAGCTTTGATTTTTGTTTAGTTTTTATACCTCACTTCTTAATATTGATCATGGCAATATGCACTTAACCACATAGATGAGTAAGGATGAGGAAGGTAGAATTTAGAGTAAACGGACCCACATTTGAGGAGAGGGAGCGTGGGAAACTATAAAAAAAATCCTCAGCATATCCGGCTGGGATTCGAACCACTACCTACTCGTCACCGGAAAACCAGACTAGATGAGCTTGACATTCAGTCCACAAGTTCACCAATGAGGGGGAAGGAACCTATCTAGCTATAGCTAAGTTATTACATCCTGTTTTACGTATTCATACGTCACGTCGAGCTATCTAAAGCTGTGACTTTTTATAACCTGAATAATAAAGAAAAAATATATCAATGTTATCCGTAAAAAAAATGTTTGTATCTTATAAAAGGATCATTCTATGAAAATTGGACTATACTAAATACTTGCAGAGTTCTAAAAATATGTGAACACTAAAAACATAACCTCAAACCCCTCCCTAAAAACTATATTAAAAATCTGCGTGTTTGGGTCAAGGCAAGATCATTAATATAGTTAGGTAAAATCGAGTGCGTTTTACCCTGCTCAAACCCGGGAGCTTGACGATTTTTGACAGCGAAGGTTAATGAAACTATGTAAAGGAAGCATACCAAAATGTAGAGAGGGTTGAGATGAACTGGAAATGAGAAGTGAAAAGAAGGGGGGGGGGGGGTGAGGATAGGAAGGGGGTGTTGGAGGGAGTGACTGTGAAAAATGAAGAGAAGAGCAGAGCAGAGATAAGGAAGAATACAGGGGAGGAGAGAAGGGAGAACTTTTTAATTGAATCAGTCGCTGGAGCAAACGTTTGTCGGCGAAGAAGCGCGTGATCTAGTTACATCCAGGATTGGGCCCGGAGAAGTAATTGCCAGAAGACGTGGTGGCAACATTTCATACGAGATAGGTAAAATTATTCCGCTTTTGAATTTCAGACGGACATTTTTTATTTTTTTACTTTTAATATTAGTCCAAGAGATGGAAAAAAAAAAGAATGGCAATCATACATACCGACAAAGATAGATAGGAACAATGAGGCAATAAGAAATAATAGTTTGAGGTGAACATACAATGTAATGAAGCTATTATTTTTTGTACTTTCTTCCTATTGGTAATTTTAGCGACACTTTTAACGTTTAAGTGTTATGTATAAAGTCGTTAGTGTGGTCATTAAATTTACCATATTCATTTGAAACATCTTCAGGGATTTATATTATAGTTGAATTTCACCGCGTAGCCCTTGGGTTGCAACCATTACATACTTAACTTATTTATCATTATATTTAGTATTCTTATATAAGACACAATGTTTGTCCATCCCTTAATTTAAATGTTAAGGGTTAGGAGAGTCCCCTTGAGGAACTGCGCCAGCATAATAATGAGAGGAGGATAGGAAAAAACATTCAGTTCCCCTTTCTGGGATTCATTAACTAAATATACTAATTAACTACGATCAAATATCATGGGGTCTAATACACGGCTACCACTTCAGGCTTAGGATATTTAACGTGAACTTTATAACCATATTATATAAACCCTAATACATCTAAACATAAGACGGTAACTTTAATATATAACTGCACTAACGACTGGATGTTTACTAAAGGGGTAGTAGGGTGATTTATTATTCAAAATATTGATATATACGTCTTTATTAGCCGGAATCGAACTCAGGTTCTCTAAGCATTGGGGTGTTTATCCAAAATAATCACTTGGCTACGAGGATGAGCAGTTAATATTGGGTGACCTGGTGGTCTAGAGGTAAGGTGTTGGACTTCTATGCTGGCGGCCGGGTTCAATCCTCGGTCCCGGCAGAGATTTATCTGATTACCAAACCCTTCCTTCACCTCTGACAAGACATCTTGTGAATGTGGGGAATGCCAGGCCTCCACCGTGGTTCGGATTCCACGTTAAACTGTAGGTCCTTCATTTCATCTCACAATCACCCTACCATTACACATTAGCGTAAGTGCGTATAACCCGAATGGGTAGTAAGACGCGGTGCTAATAATAATAATAATAATAATAATAATAATAATAATAGTTAATATTGATACAGAGTTTTAATTAAAAATGCCTTTTTAGATTATCCGATAAACAATGTTACAAAATATAATCAGACATGATTATTTCATGTGTGTATTTGACTTTCTCATATAGTGAGCAACAATGAAAATGTTCTACCTCAAGATTATGATGATTATTGATCATTTATTCGTCCCCAAAATCCAAAAAGTGGGCCTTGCCATTTCTTTCGATATTCACGTCTGTCTCTCTTTTACAGTCAAAACGTATTGATGAATTTTATTCAATTTTATATTTAGAGGTCACATAGCCATATCCTAGAATTTTATTATTTTGATTCTATTCCTACAAATGGTTGATTAAAAAGAAAATTAACAAATTTTATCAAAATTATTATGTATAGAGCATCTCATGCTCGTTATCTATGAGAAAACCTTAATAAGGGTAAGTTTGCTGGTAAATATTTTTTGAAAATTGTTACAAACTATAATAAGTGCCACACTATTAGTTTACGAGTGATATGTTCCCACCTGTATTTTAGTTAGTTTTTATTCTGAATCAAGCGCCATCTAGAACATTCCAACAATTGGAGAGTTCTCTTCCTTTCCCCCAATTTCAAACGCTCGATTGTTATGTAAATAAAACGAAACTCCTAACACAGCCTCCTCCGCTTATAAATCACAATCAATCTCATTTTCGATTAAGAAGCTAAAGTTAAGAACGCGAACGAAAATGAGAGAGAGAAAGGACAGAGATAGAGTGAGATATTGTTAAAAAGTACTGGAGCGGTGGGGAATAGATGGGAACTTTAAGAGGAAAAGAGAAAAGAAAACTAAATTGACGAGATTTTTTTTTTTCTTCCCCGTTCCTTGAAGAAAAGAATGAAAGTGCTTCAAGTTGAAGTATTGAAATGTGTAAAAATGTATGTATATGGGGTGGAGAAAAAACCATTTGGCGCAGTTCCATCCAATATACTTTACATGCAGTGTTGGGGGGCGGGAGTGGGGGGTGGTGGGGGTGCGGATTAATGGGTGGTGGGGGCAGCGTAGGAGAAAGACACGCGGGGAGAGAAATTGTGACGAAAAGTGGCTCCAAGTCTCCGATATAGGGTGGCAAATACAAGTGGGGAGATTAACGTAGTCTACATCTCCGAAAAATAGTTACGATATTTTCAATCAAATTATTATATTTTTAACTGATAAAGTAATGATTTAAGGTGAAAAAAAAAAAAAAACTTAAAACTATTTTCAGTAGTACTGCTATGGCTACATGGATACTGCGTCTGAGTTTAGTAGTCAGGATTTAATCCCATTGCAACCACATTTTTTTCATTAGTGTATCCCCACCCTTATCCTAAAACAGGTTTTTTAATTTGTGTGTTTTTTGTTTACAACCCTGCTCACATTTTGTCGATAACACGAGGTTTCAAAGCCACAAAGTGTTGAAATGTTTTCCATAAAAATAGCTTTCCCAACTAGCATATGAGGAATGTAGAGTGCTTTAAAAAAATGAAATAAGATCTATTATTTCAAACCTACATAATAGAAGTAAAGACTGTGCAATATATCTACGGATGATACTCATTAAAAGTTTGTCAAAGATCGTTCCAAACTAAGTCCACGCTGCAGCCTAGAGCCTTTTAGTTAACGAGCTAGTTAAAAAGTTAGCAAAGCATCAAACTGGCACGATGGAAAAATACTCATTCTCTTGGATAAACTTGACAGTGACATATTTTGACAAGGAGAAGTCATCATTAAGAGGGAAAATATTAAAAGGCTATTGTTATTATTATTATTATTAATAGTCTACTATTATTACTATTATTACCATTACTACTACTACTATTACTATTATTACCAATATTATTATTATTACTATTAGCACCACTTCTTACTACCCGTTCGTGTTATACGCACTTACGCCAATGTGTAATGTTAGGGTGATTGCGAGATGAAATGGAGGGCCTACAGTTTAACGTGGGATCCGAACCACGGCGGAGGCCTGGCATTCCCCACATTCACAAGATTTCTTGTTAGAGGTGAAGGAAGGGTTTGGTAATCATATAAATCTGTGCAGGGACCGAGGATTGAACCTCGGACCCCCCAACACAGAAGTCTGACACCTTACCCCTAGACCACCAGGTCACCCTAAAATCATCTTAATCCTTAATACCACGGTAATCCATAAAATAATATTCTAACTGTTCCACTTTCTTATTACAAATATTGCGTTTATTTAAATAAAAAGTTAAGTACAATCTCGCTTCAGTGGCCACGTAGTCTAACGCGCTAAACTCGTGTTGGACTAGACTGTTGAAGACGGGGAGAATGGGGCTCAAACCCGGTTGGGTGCACTGAGGTTTTTTCCTAAATGGTTTTAAACTCCCTCCACGCAAATGCGGGTGCACTTCCTCTAAACTAAACCTTCCTAATCCCTAGCTCATTAGCATAATTAGTACATACACGTATAACCTGAACAGGTAGTAAGACGCGGTATTATATAAAAAGAGGTCAGCTGTGATTACCAAAACATTAGAAACTGGTAGGGGGCTGGGAATCACACTCTCAACCCCTCAGCAATAGGGGTTAAAGAATTGACTCCTACCCACATGGTCTAGGCGCTACTTTTGCAGTGGACTAGACTGCCGATGAAGGGGAGATCAAGGTTCGAGTCTCGGTCAGATGTGAGGGTGGTTTTTCTAAAATTGTTTATCACTCTCCCTTCACACAAAGGGTACACTTTATCTAAATACAACCTTCCTAATCCCTAGAACACTTGACGTAATTAGTACAAAAAAATTACGCTTAGGGACAGACAACTGTGGACTGCAAGGGTATCTGCCGGGCGGTGTTTATGAACACAAAGAAACATTTCCATCATAGAGACATGAGTAGAGCCAACACTGCGTTAGATAGTGCCATTGACGCACTCTAACAGTTGATCTGATGAGTAGAATCGATACAGGCCGCATTTATATAGTGTGGGAAGGTGTTTACACAAAGTAACCATCGCAGTTTTTTCTAAAATATCTCTCCAGTCAAATAAAGGAAATGTTGGTAAAATTACTTGAAAAATCCACCTTCCCTATCCCTTGTCCGTACATTATATTCACACACCTCACTATGCTGTTTTTTTTATAAGAAGTTTCCCTCCCTCCTTACCCTCCTCAGGCCAGCTCATCATCAAGGTCCTCCTAACGGGGTCTGAAAAATGCAAATAAATCCTTAACGACACGGGAATGTGTAGAAATGTAAGTGTTGCCCCCTCCAGTACACAGTTTTGAGATAGTAAAGTGTTGGGGATGGTAGGCGTGGCAAAGGGGAGGTTAAGGGGAAGAGGAGCTACGTCTCCAGCACTTAACACCCCTCGTTCCAGCCCTGTGTGTATATACATGTAGCTAACAGGATGAATGGGCCGCCGCGCCGCGGCTAACTTATGGAAATGCTGCAACGTACGTTGCTCCGAACGAACAACCACTTTCAGTCTTTGCTCCTCCCACTCTAATCCCAGGGGTGGGGGGAGGGTGGGGGAACCAAGAGGTGATGAGAAACACTCTCGCTAACAGCCCCCCCTTTCTCTCCCAAACACACAGACACAATATACCCGCAGTTTACATTTTATTAAGTAACATTCCAAGAGGAAACCTTCGAATAAATGAACCTTCTTAATTAATCTTTAGTTTCATGGCGAGTTCCCTTTACAGTCTTAGCTATAATTGTCTTTTAAAGAATTCCGAGTGTTTTTTTAATTGGTTTTATTTTCTCTCCACCGCGGGTTAAGGTGGGATGGAAGGGCCCGTGTTTTTTTTTTGCAGTTTTTATTGCAAAACTTTTTTTGTTTGCTAAAATATAATATATTGCTCCAGTACAAACATAGAGTTTAATTTTCTTTTTCACATGTTGGTATCAACAACTCCTGAATATCAATGATGAGCATAACTTATTAATTAAGAAACTTTTTAAATCAAGAGAAAAAAGTTGTCATTAAATTCTAAGACACCTTTAACAAATATTCAAGAAATTTCGAGGTCACCATGTGAAGTAAATTAAATTCTGTGTTTTTAATGGAGCAATTTTAGCCCAAAAAATGTTTTGCCATAAAAACTGCAAAAGCACTGGCTTTTTTTTTTCTCTTCCCCTTCCATCACATCTTAATACCCGTCCGAGCTAAGCGCATTTTAGTTACTTTAACGGTATAAGGATGATCCATAGGGAACGCGCTCTTAATTACAAAGAGAAAGAATACGATATGCCATTTAGGAAAAACCACCCTCAGTACACCCTTCCGGTATTTGAACCACGACCTTCTCTCACACCTCCCCGTCTTCAGATATTCAAGATCAGATGAACTAAGTTGTTCCCCGATTGACCTCCACGCAAACGTGGGTACATTTCTTCTAATTTACACCTTCAGACCTACCACATTAGCTAAGATATGCTTAGCCTACATTCCGGACAGTTAGTAAGACTTGAACCGAGGAGTGAACCCCGGACCCTCAACACAGAAGACTGACATCTTACCCCTAGACCACCAGGTCACCACATATTTTTATATCGTGTGATTAGATAGTATTATTTTTTAATTTTTCTAATCTAACCATAAAATATTTAGGAGTTATGCTTTTGTAACATTTTACTGTTGTTCATTAAGTTTTTAATTTTTGTTTTCTACTATATACTGTAAGCTATACAACGAATGGTAACAGCGCACCGAACATTCTTTCTTTATTCTTTATCTAAAATGAAGACATTTACTTAAAACTCAAAAGATTTGTGAAAATTAATAATATACTTACTCTGTTGCAAAACAATGGTAAAAAAAATTCCACAAAGGAGTATAAATGAAATAATACAATTTTACAGAGAAAAATTTAACGTCTTTGTTCACCAAAGAGCATCGCAATCAACAACTGATTTTTGAGACTTCAATTTTTAAAAAAATATTTGCCAATAGCTCGAAACTTTTTTTTTTTTTTTTTTTTTTTTTTTTTCAAAAAATGTATTTCAAATATCTTTACTTTTAAAGGTCCTACATTTTTGCAATGGGACACTATTGTGTACTTTAAATAGTTTCGGATAAAATGATCAAAATTAGAAATGTACACTTATTTAAAGAAAGCACCTTCAAAAGTCATTTCCATGGAAAAAAATTAAAATTCAATTTTGTTTGTGATGTTAAAGAGTGCTTGGATAAAGAATTCAATAAAAAAAAATCGTTAGAATGGGTTTTGAGAAAATCAATAGTTTCTTTTTCCGCCCTTTAGTAATCCACCCTTAATTTTAGGGTTAAACCTCTAATTCCAAAATCTCTTCAGAGGAAACTTATGGAAACCCTAAATACAAAGTTTTATGCCAATCGGTAAAATGGTTTCAGATCCAAACCAAGATAAAGAGGGCATCGAGAAAGTTACTTTTTCGGTTTCAGGGGGTTATGAAAAGCTGGCATTTATCAAAATCCCGAGTAACCTTTTTTTTTTTTTTACGATCACAATACTTCTCTCTAGGAGGGGTCAAGAGAAAGTAAAACTACCTAAACTTGTACGAAATGTGTTTAGTGTTAACCTCGTATGTATGTATGCATGCATGCAAAATATTGTTATTGGTAAAAAAAAAAACTGTCACTAAAATTTGCTTCCACCAGGCCATGACCCCCCCCCCCTCCCCTTCCTCTTAACTATACCATCAAAACCAAGAAAACATCCATTAAAAATATATGAAAGCTTCCCAATTTTTTAAAAATAAAACTTGTATATTTGAGCCCCCTTACTTGACAATCCTGCATACGCCACTGAGAGAAAAAGTATGATGGAGGGGGGTGGCAGTAGAATATAATGTTGTACTCAATACAATTAAAACCAAACCAATCTATTTTATGTTATACTTATCTAGTTTATGTCTATACAGTTAAACAACATCTCCACTCTTACCCAACCGGCCTTCTTTTTAGGAAACAACTTTAGTTTCCTAAACGACCACTGGATCAAAACAGTAATAAGAGTGGTAGCCGTCCCCAATAAGGACAAATTTATAGCTTCTATCGTTATCAATTGGAGAGAAGGGAGATGGAGGGTGTTGGGGGTGTAAAAGGGTTGTTTCTGTATTGCAGCCTGGAAACAATGAGAACTTGGAGAGACTATAAGGTAGCCGAGATAAGGGTAGTAGCAGCCACCGTGCGATTAAAACAGGATGAAAGGACTGCTTTATACTCCCTAAGATAGAGAAAAGGAGGAAGGAGAAGGGGGGGGGGGGGTGTTCTTGCAAGATAAAGAACATCTCTTCAGTCGTCACACTCCTTTCATCTTATTCAAGACACTCTCTCAGCATCTTAAGACTTTACTGCACTCTATTCTACGTCGCGAGAAAACTCGCGAACAACAAGGCCACAACTCACCGCGATAGAACGTCACCCTCCTTCTACAGCCACGACGATGGAAGAACATTAGCTAAAAGTCATGTTATCTGCAGCTGTCACGTTTGATAGATATTATCAATACATCTAAAATAATAATAAAGTAAGAACATTATAAATATTTGCCGCAAAGAAGTTTCTTGTTTCTAAAAGTTTCTTTATATGGAGATTGGACTGAACTTTCATGTAGGCCTTATCGCACGTCACGCCATGCCACAAGTTCTGCAGCTGTCGCGTTTGACTGATTGTGTAAACGTCTACAGCTATCAGGTAAATAAGGGGAGGTTTTGTCAATATTGGCTATTCTATATTTTTACACAAAGTACATGCTTTTATAAAGGAGGTCAACAATGCTAAACGGCCAATATTTTTCAGGTGTTAAAGTGTCCACGTTCCGTCAAAAGTGAATGCTACATAACGCATGGCTTTATGTACGAATTATAATATATAAGTTTTAGTTGTCGAGGTTATTCTTATGGATATCCGGATGTACAAGCACTATCAGACATTTCTTTTTTTAAAAAAAGATACATAATATTAATTTGAGCAACCATTCATTGCCCATATTAATGGCTAAATGGTTAAGAGTTGACTATTGCTAGTCATAAGGGGCTTCATTTTTATTATTAAGAATGCATTTTTTTTATTGTGTGTCCCACATATTGCCCGTTCGTACTTTCTACATATTCACGCTAGTGGGAAGGAGGAAGGTAAAATTAAGAGGAAATGTACATCTTTATGCGCGTATAAAGAGCTTGGAAACAATGTATGAATAAAACTACCTCTGCCAATACAGCCGGGATTAAAACCCAGAACTCACTTTTAATAACGAGCTAGACAAAACACTTTTACACGTGTTCCCAGTGGCGTGGACTCGTGGAGTGTTGACGATATTTAGCCTACTATTTTCTATCCAACTAGCTGTATTGCATCAGGTGTAGTATCTTGGTTTAAGTTTGTGTGTAAATCGTGTTATATTTAAGTTAACATTGTTATTTAAAGAGTATATATATTTCATTATGATGACTTGAGCTGTTTTTCTACGTTGTTAAAAGCAGTCTTTTTTATTCTTATTCCAGAGGAGTAGAATGTTATCATCCCGAGGGAGAACAGTCTGGGATAAGATTCTTCAGTGGTAGCAATGAGCATGCGCCAAACAGTGGCTCCACTTGTTCACACCACATTATCATCTGGTAGTTTGGAAACAAGCAAAGAGTCGCTTCACATCATCATCCATGACGGAGACTTTGAGGAGGGGGAGACTTGAGGCCAACTGCAAACACTTTCTTCGTGGAAACCGCGTCATACTACCCGTTAGAGCCAACCACACGCTTTCTTTAATGGAGTAAGGGATCAGAAAGGAAGGGTTTAGAGGAGATGAGCCCACATTTGCGCGGAAGAAAGAATAAGAAGCTGCCCGCAACAGTGATCGTATGGAGTTAACGTCAATCTTCAAGTTTTAATTGTAATATCGGTTACGAGGGGAAATCAGGGTACGAATCCCCTCCGGCCAATTGTACTGAGGGTAGTTTTTCCTAAATGGTTGGACACTCTCCCTGCACGCAAATGAGGGTAGGCCTACATTTCATTTTAATTCTAACATCCACTTCCTTAACGTTATTAATGTATGCGTACAGTTACAACGAGTATTAATACGCGTTGGAATAAATAAATTAATATACGATATATATAATGATAATAGAGCATATGTTCAAATGAACTGAATGATTCGTGCCGATCTGACTATAAAGACCTTGCTCAAAGGGTATCAATGAACAAGGTAAACAATGCGATCCCTCGCATATGAGGGTAACGATTGTTTATATTGCATGGTCTAGAGCTAGCACATGTGGGGGACCACTTGTTTGACATGTGTTGGAAAGTTTACCTGATTGCCATTCGAGTCGTCTAAGGAAACCTATCACCAATGGTATAAAAACACTCTACGAATGAGAGCTTTAAGATGTGCTAATTGACGGCCGCGGCTGTGGGCCAGAGTGCTTAGCTTTAGGCTTTCACACAGCGAATTTCTGCCTTCTTTAAATTAAATGAGAGATAATCAGATATATTCTAACGTAATAATAATATTATTATTATATTATTATTATTTTATTATTATTATTATTAGCACCGCGTCTTACTACCCGTTCGGGTTATACGCTCTTACGCTAATGTGTAATGGTAGGGTGATTGTGAGATAAAATGGAGGACCTACAGTTTAACGTGGAATCCGAACCACGGTGGAGGCCTGGCATTCCCCACATTCACAAGATAACTTGTCAGAGGTGAAGGAAGGGTTTGGAAATCAGATAAATCTTTGCCGGGACCGAGGTTTGAACCCCGGCCGCCAGCATAGAAGTCTGACACCTTACCCCTAGACCACCAGGTCACCCGTAATAATATTCAAAATGTATTTAATCTACATTATATTTCGCACTAAATATCTACGTGGTGCAGAATCCATTTATATCTCTCTTATCAGCCAAGAAAGAAAGACAGACACGAAGGTGGGGAGGGGGGGGGGGGGAAGACGAGAGACGATTGTATCACGTTATTCGAATGTTTTAAAGCAACGTATTCGTCAACAACAGTTTTGGAAAAAAACAAATCACATCAAAACTCGTGAATGGCGAATAGTTAACAAGAACAATAGGCCGGTACTCACAACATGAAGAATAACGTTACAACAATTTAAAAAAATAGAAACATACTTATTTGCGACAAACGATGATAATCATTTCTCTATTCTATTTGTGTTATTTTATATGTATTGGTGATATATTTCAAAGGTGAGAGCTGTAGATCACATATGACTTGTATAAATATATTAGTAGCTTTAGTTACCACCATCTATTGTTCTTACTACCAAAACAATGTATTTGAATGAATCACAGATGTGTTTACTTTAAAGTCACCGTCTACTTTTTAAGAACATATTCTCACACTCCCATGTTTCTTAAGAGAGTGACAGTCCTGAGATTATGAAGCTTTAAAAACACTTAAACAATGCAAAAATATGTTCTAGGCATGCTAGATCTATGTTTCGGTTTGATCAAAAAACTGGGAAATTTTAATTTAAATGTCGTTAAAAGTGAGTGAGCTTCACTTTTTAACGAATGTTTTTAAAATATATATATCTTCAACTGTGAGGTTCTTAACTATAATGGGCATGTTAATACCTCTAAACTCCATTTTGCAACGAAATATAAATTTAAAAAAAGCATATAAAACAAATAAGTGGTTTCTATATAGAATCTATATTTAAAAAATGTCTAATGATGTCTGTATAGTTAATAATATGTATTCATTCTGTCCAGAGAACTTTATTCTTCTCGGCGAGAGAGAAAGGTGAAATTTTACAGGAACCACTCAAGAGGTGCGCAAATTTTTCAAACTTGAAAAGTGATCGAAGATAAAAATGGTAAAAAATAACAAAACTTGATTCATTTAATCATTTTAATTCGTCGACATATTATTTGCGTTTCAAAATCCTAGAAAATTAATTCCAATCTCAAATCTTAAGATAGATGGCAGATAATACAGTGAGCTGTGTTTATAGTTTGGTTGATTTGTATTCATATTAGTCAGTAAAAAGTGTTTCTTTGGTCAATGAACATTTAACAGGAAAGGTTAAACATATTTTATTCAAGCTTACATTTACATACACAAGATGTATTCACACAAACCGATTAATACTCTTAATAAATGACAGCTAACAATGCACAGTAACTAATTACAATCTTATAAATAAAACTAATATAATTATGACTGTTGGTTTGTATGTGTAGTACTATACAGGGCCTATGCAATGGAACCCACCATGCAGTGACAAAATTGTGTTTAAATCTAATCTACACAACAATTTTAACGGGTTCGTCTCAAGGGATTGTGTTTCATACCAATAATCGATCTGGTCCCTTTTATTTTGAGACAAAGGCAATTCCCAGTAAAACTAGCATTCTCAACTATTATTTATAAGGCACAAGATCAAACCTTGACTAGGGTTGGTATAACTGTGCAAGCCAGTTTTCAGTCATGGCCACCTGTACGTGGCTTTTTCCAGGGTACGAATTTCAACAGACACAAGGGGTTAAAGTCGTGTAGGGATCAAATAAGGTGGCATTGATAAAACCCTTAAGTATTAAAAAAACCATAATATATATAAAGATATGCTTTATTTTTTTCCACCAAAAGTAAAATTAATTTAGTCAATAAGCACTTTAGCAACTCTTATTATAATTAAGTTACAAACACATAATTTTATAACAGGCTAGCCCAACTTAACAAAACCTAACCTTTCATGCATCTACAAACTGAAGGTTCAGTTTGGTTCGGTTGGGTAGTATTGACATCAGTCTGTCATAGACAGGCTTAAAAACTACAGTATATAATTAATAATTAGCTAATTCTTTAATAATCACGGAATTTTTGTTCATTTTATCTGACAATCACCCTACCATTACACATTAGCGTAAGTGCGTATTAACCGAGCGGGTAGTAAGACTCGGTGCTAGTAATGATATTTACAGAGGACTTTTATCTCTTTTAAAAAAAATTTTTTTACTCTAGTCCAGTCAAGTATGCGTAATTATTTTCTCTTATTTTATTATAAATAACAAAATATTACAATACATATTGAATTCGACATTTCTGGGTCACTACACTGTCACTTTCTAAAGATAA